>OX638135.1:64010098-64027598 GCA_951804985.1 Dryomyza anilis
TATATATATATATATATGTATATATATATATATATATATATATATATATATATATATATATATATGTATATATATATATATATATATATATATATATATATATATATATATATATATATATATCAGAGTTGTTAAAGAATGCATTCTTTAATTCTTTTGTACGCAAATGAATGGGAATTCAAAATGAATGCATTCATTTTTGTCAAAAGAATGGGAATTCAAACGCTTGAATTCCCAATCAGAGCGACACACATACGGCAAATTCCGTGAAACTCAAATTTCGTATTTTGAAGCAGCGCAACGTCAACAGTGTTGATGTTGCGAATTTTTGTTTAGTAGCGAAGTACTAAAAAGAAGTTACTTAATAATACTACACGGTTAAAAATCTTGGACTAATTTTTAATCCATGAATTGTATTACAGACATTTTTAATACATTTGGAATTAAAATGTATACATTCCCAAATATTAACATTTGTTGTAATCAAATTGGTATTAAAATTGAATATACTTTGGAATTAATAAGTGAGTATGAACAAATTTTAATACAAAAAGTATAGAATATAATAAAAAAAAAACACGTGCTCTCTATATTTCTCTCTCATTATTATCTGTTCTGAAAAAATAATACAGTTTGACTTACATTATAATACAGTAAAAGATAAATATTTTAAAAATTCTGTCATTTTTCTGCTTTCCTCTATCTTTTGTTCGTTCAAATTTGTTGTGCGTCAAATGACGGAACATAACTAAAAAAAAATTTTAAATTTAAAAAAGTCCAATGATTGAAAAGTGTGCCAATTATTTTAATGAAGGGGACATTTGTTACGTGTGAAGACAGTTTAACAACAATTTTATATTGGTGAAGAAATGGAAAAACGCACTTCATTCTGCAGCCTCAACATGGCGCTCGTGGCAAGTTTCTTAGTCTTAAAATTTGAAATTCATTTGATAAAAGTTCCAATAGCCAGTTCCAATTTGGAGTAAGTTCGGAGCAGGAGTCTAACACTATCACTGGGTCAAAGTTGTGGTGCAGTCCCGAAGTTGTACGTCATTTTTTCCATTTTTATTAAAATTTGATATTCTAAGAATATTTTATAATACAGTAATGTACTCAAATTTAATACAAATTCAGTTAACAAAAAATCAGTTAACTACATATATATATATATATATATATATATATATATATATATATATATATATATATATATATATATATATATATATATATATATATCAGCAGTTAACTACAGATAAATATCATCAGTTAACTACAGATAAATATTATCAGTTAACTATAGGTAAATATCATCAGTTAACTACAGATAAATACCATCACTTAACTACAGATAAACTACAGATAAATATCATCATATATATATATATATATATATATATATATATATATATATATATATATATATATATATATATATCGGGTTGCTCAAGAAACGATTACAAATCCGCGCACTATGCGGATGTGCCACTCGGTCGGTTGGGCGGGTAAGAGGGCGTGGGATTCGTTCTTAAACATAAAAAAACATTCCATACATTTTCAAAACAATTCACGGTTTTGACTACTTGGATTTTTTCTATTCCGTAACATTTTTAAGAAAATATCCGATATTTTTTGATATTTTCGCGGGAAAACATTATTTCCGTGTATTTGAGCATGAAGTAAATATATATTTGACCAAAAAAGTTTACCTAAGCACGTATACAGTAAAACTGAACTGTAGATGTAAATTTTATATGAGTTATTTAAATATAAATATAAAATCACAGGTCACAATGGACCGATATGCCTATTTTTTGCATATACAGCGGAGGTATATAAGTAATCTAAATATGAGTTTCAGTTATCTAACTCTTCAATTGTTTAAGTAGTAGGGATTTCAACAGACAGACAGACGGACATCGCTAAATCGACTCAGGTCATGCTGATCAAGAATATATATACTTTTCCATACCGGAGATGCTTCCTTCTGGGTGTTACAAACGGCGTACCAAATTCAATATACCCTTTCACTCTTATGCCCGTAACTTCAACGAATAGATATCTACTGGTGCTTAGTTATCTATCGTGTAAGCAAAATTTCGTAACTTCAACGCATAGTTAAGGAGTAAAAACACCGGATAGGTAAGAGATATCTGTTCGGTACGAACACCAATAGATATCTACTCGTTGAAGTTACGGGCATTAGTGTAGGGTATAATAACACGAAATCACCATACATGTATTACGAATGAAGTGTAATTAAATTATTGTTCAGAAGGTAATAACATATTACTGTGTGTAAACATTTTATTTTTTTTTTAACTTATCATAAATATGTTACAATACAAACATAAAATTTTAATTGCATTTGAATATACTATTTCTTGGCAGTTTACTTGGTAATAACTATGTTTCAAAGCAAACAGAAAATGCTATTCTAATCTAATTATTACGTATGTTCGCAACACAGGTCTTCATTCGATTAGTTATCGAGAGACGAAGTTGGCAACGTTGCACAGCATTTTTTTATTTACGCCATCTTTTGCCATCGTTTGAACAATTTGATGTTTAAAAACAAACAAAGAAGAAATTGGATTTAAATAAATGTTGGAATTCTTCTTGAATACGAAGTTTGCAATTCTTGAGAAGAATTTTCTATCTACGTCTCTTTTGTCGTCGTTTGAAGTATGTATTGGACCTTTTAAACATACTGATGTTTGAAAAGAAACAAAAAAAATAAATTAGATGTAAATAAGAGTATTCTTGCAATATTCTTCTTGTATACGAAGTTGACACTCGGTGATCGCCATTTTCTGCATACGTGTCTTTTGATGTTTGTTGAGAAAACGTATTCGTATCGGTAATACGATGTCATTTGTAAATTTAAAAAATATACAAATTGTGGTAAAAAAAGTACAAATAGTAACAAATAATATCATTTAATAGTGCAGTATATAATTTAATTCTTCCTGAATGTTTTTCTAAAAATATTGTGAAAAGCCTACACGGATATTTCATCAAAAAAAACCACAACTGAAAAATCAGTGCTTCTATTTTCAAACAGAATTCGGCATGGTTTTTTACAACAGGCTCCGCGAATTCTTTGCCAACGCTATGTGCTGCACTGTACTTGCAGTTTTAATTCAATTATTTATTTATGCATTTAAAAATGTGTATATGAATTCCAATATTATTAATTCCCACTGAGCATGTTTAATGATTTTTAATAAAAATGAATAAAAAAAACAATATTTTATTTTCATTTTATTTGCAGGATTCCTTTCGAAAAATATTTAGGTATGTTTTTATGCAAACATTCTACTTTTTGAACTGAAACAAGTGATATGTTTCTCTCGAAACATATTTATATTCAGGTCGTTCCATATCATGTTATATTTTAAACATATTTATATTTCGGTTCAAATATTTATTTTGTTTGGATGTAATAATTATTTTGTTTCTATTAGAACATACACCATTTTAATGGGCTTATTACAACCCTTTTCAAGTCTCAAGACAACCCTGTTTACAAATGATTTATCAGGCAATTATATATTATGTTTACATAAAATTCCAAACATACATGTTAAGCCAGCAAAATTATTTATGGGGGAGCAATTTTTATCTAAAAAAAACAACATAAAAATTAATAAGATATGTCGTATACATGTACATAAAATTATTTATATCATAAAATTATTAATAAATATATGTTGTTATTAGTGGTCAATGAAGTTTAAATTTCATTTTTCAGTTTTCTAGTAGGTCGATCACAACAATTTTCAGTGCTTCATTTTGTTTTTATATTACATGATGTTGCAAAAAATTTCAATAATATGCCTCTTCTATCTTCAGAGTTATATCATTTTTATTGTACATTGTATATAGCAGATAGGCGTGTCAGTTGACATTTACCGCCCATTTTTAGTAATATGGTTTGTACTTAAAACATATGACTATATACCAGTCTTGACTGACAAATCTCAAACCAATCCAAAGTTATTGCGATTTATACACAAAAAAAAAAAACGGTTTTTCAAAATAAAAAAAAAGAGAAGAAAAATTGGAACCATTCCAAATCAAAGTGGAATGATCTTTGTTCAATGACAAGAATTTACGTACTTTTTTTCAGAATTTTAAAATTGCAGTTTTTGGACGCTGTGGTGCAAAACAGCAAAAATCGTGTTTTTGCGGGTGAGGGGGTTTGCTAAGGGTGCGATAGAAAAATAAAATTTAAACTTTATTGACCAATAATAACAACATATTAAAATATAAAGCAAATTGAAGGCGGTCAGGGTCAAAGCTCGGCGAATTGATGTGGAATGCCCCATATATTATATATATGAGTGGGATATATGGAAGTGGGATGAGCTGAATTATGTATTTAAAATTGATCGCAGAATTCTTTGCATTAGGCTCTGCAGGTCAATGCACATAAGCATAAGTAAATATGTTAAATGAAACTCAAACGATAAACGAAAACAAAAAGCGAACGAAACGAATATGTAAAGAAACGGATAAAAAAAGTAAATGAAACAAACGAAACAATATAAAAAAAGGAGCAGCAGCAACAGTCGTTGCAACGGGAATTAAAAACTTTTTCAAAGAACATCGCTGTTGAAAGGACATAAAAAAGTAATTGTAAAAAAATAATGAAATATTTGAAAGGGCAAATGGAATAAAATAAAAATTTGTGAACGACTTAATTTATAAAAAAAAACTCGATAACGGTTAATTTATTTAATAAAAAAAATGTAAACTTTTTTTGGAAAAAAATGACTCGAATTTGTGCATTAAAAATCATACAGTTGAAGCTGTTACTTCGTCAACGTGCGCTGCACACGTGTGAAGCGAAAGCAAAATTAATTCAACGCCTGGTTGATGCTGTGAGCGGTAAAGACGTCGAGTTGGACGACGACCTGTACGAGCAAATTTCGTATTTGCGCAACATGATGGAGGGCATAATGCAAATCATCGAGCGCAGTATATCTGTTGAAGCGGGCGCTGCTTCCAACGTCAGTGGAGCCACGAATAATTTGTGAACGTCTGTCGCCATCAATAAGCGTTGCGACGGCATCGCGTAATATTTTGTCGACGATGGAAATTGCTAAAACGCTGCCGGATTACGATCCAACAAAAGACAATTTTTTCGTTGAACAATTTATTGATCGCATTGATCGAACCATCATGACAAGTGTGTATTGTTGGCGGTTTATCGGAAAATCTAACCGCAAAATTGTGGTTAGATGCAACCTGTGAACTTTATTCGAGTTGGTGTGATTTCTCAGCGGCGTTAAAAGAATAATTCGATTCAGTGCACGATGAAGCTGACACTCATTATAAGATAAGCCAAGCTACGCGACAGTCAAACGAAAAAGTAACCGAGTACTGTTTTCGAATGAGTGCATTGGGCAAACCCTTCAAAAAAAGTCAGTCCGCAGTTATAAAATATACGCGCGATGGATTGCGGCATCGTGATCTTCAAGTCTTAACTGCTGCGTTGAAATTTAATTCTATGAAACATATGCCTGAAAAATTAGACGATTGTATTTTAACGAAAAGATGTAATTTGCCCAATAGTGCAATTATTCAACATTACTAAATGAGACACAAAACAATTCAGCGCACTAAGCAATGTGTTAGAAAGAGACGGAAGATCATTCAGCGTACTGAGCAATGTGCGAGAAAGAGATGGAAGATCATCACACTAAAACACATGAGTGTGAATGAGATGCCAAAAGCATGCGTCATTCACACTACGAGTAGAAGGTTCTCGAAACAAGTCAAAGCTTGTTATTTTTGATAGTAATTAATACTACTTGAAAGAGCTGCAGAGGCGCCTGATGGAAGAATTTGCGGCCCAAGATATTGATATCACACTGCACGATTTCGAAGTAGAAGTTGCAGCACCGTCATCGACAAATCTGGATACTGAGGAAATAGCGCATTCTCAAGTTTTTGATATGAGCCAGTTGCTCGGAGCTATAAAACAACAACATATAGAAAATTCAAAACAGCTCCAAGAAAATTCGACCAGAATGGAACAGAAACTTCTAGAAAATTCTAACCAACTCAAATGAGACATGAAGAACGAACTTCATGAGAATTCCAATAAAATAGAGCAGAAACTTCAGGAAAATACCGAACAGCTTCAAGAATATTCGAAGCAGCTTCTGGAAGTTTCCAATACACTCCATGGCAAAGTAAACGAACTTGAGGCACATGTAAATGACATTGTAGATTACAAATTTGAGAAGTTCGAAATGGTTTCGACAAAAAGCTACAGAAAATACAAGAAGATGTCCATTTACTACAGCCAAGTGGAGCATCACTGCATGTTGCCAGTGGTACGAGATTGAAATCGCCGATGTATGATGGAACCACTGCGTTTAACATTTTCAAGCTGCAATTTGAGACCACGGCTGTAAGTAATCGATGGAACAATGAGGACAGCGTAGCCGCACTTATTGTGGCGCTAAAAGGAGGCGCAGCCAAAGTATTGCAAACTGTTCCAGAAAGCGATAGAAATAATTACACAGCGGTTATGGGTGCACCGACATTGAACGCCGATGTATGATGGAACCACTGCGTTCAACATTTTCAAGCTGCAATTTGAGACCACGGCTGTAAGTAATCGATGGAACATGAGGACAGCGTAGCCGCACTTATTGTGGCGCTAAACACAGCGGTTATGGGTGCATTGCAGCGCAAATATGGCAGTGATCACATAAGGCAGATCTACAGGATGGAACTGAAGGGCCGAATGCAACGAAATGGTGAAACATTGCAGGCGTATGCAGCGGACGTCGAGTGGCTTGCGCATTTGTCGTATGCAGATTCTACGAGTGACTTTATAGAAAAGTGCAAGATCGATGCCTTCGTTGATGGCATACGTGATCCGGAAACAAAACGTGCCGAAAGTGACATTTACGGAAGCTGTAACCATAGCGCTAACGCAGGAGACAGCAACTACATTGTGCTGCCCAGCGCCAAAGGTCCGTAAACTAGATGTGGAGAATGAAGACCTTCTTCAAGTAATTTGCTAAGCATTAAAAAGTGGAGCTCAACCAGATTTCACTGCTGCCAACCGAGACACCCAATTTAATGGTAAATGCTACAACTATGATACATATGGGCATATGGTACGTGATTGTCGTTAAAAACGCAAGCGCTCAATAAATCAATCTGCAGATGAACCCAGACATGAAGAAAGACAGGATCCTGTCCAAAATAACGAAAAGTTTAATCAATCTTTAAACTAAATCGAGTCAGTTCTGCGGGGCACGATCTGACTTCCATAACCGATTGCCCCAGAATTTCCATTTCACAAATTGCTCGAAAGCCTAATAGCTTAACTGTCGAAGGACTCATTGATTGCACATCTTATATGGTAACATTGGATACGGGAGCTTCACACTCAATAATAAGAAGTAACCTTGTTAAACGAAGTAGAGCCGCTTATAGGAATAAGATTGCAAACAGCTACAGGTGAAGAGGCCCCTTGCAGAGGAAAGATTACCTAGGAAATCACGATAGATACTACGACAGTCGAACACGATATTATAGTGGCGGAAATAGTAGAGGAAATGATACTTGGCATGGACTTCATGATGAGGAACGGTTTTACTCTAGATTTAACAAGACAAATTTTGAGTTATACCAACACGAAGATCCAACTAAACATTGATTGTGACCAGAGCCCGAAAATTAAACATGTTATTGTTCATAAAAATGGAAAAATACCACCTAATTCAGAAGCAATTGTTTGGGCGAAATTAAATGGAGATTGTGGGATAAGCAAGTTGTGAGTTAATGAAGCATATGAAGAGTTGTGTAAAAGTAACATAGTGGTAGGAAGAACACTTGTTGAGGCGGAGCAAGACAAAATTGTACCTCCTATAAGAGTTGTAAATTTGGAAAACTCGTCAAAATTAATCAAAAAGGGAACAGTGATAGGCCAGTGTCAAGAGGTATCACCGATTATAAATTGCGAGTCAAATCCATCAAAGGACTATATCACACCGCAAATAAACAAACAATCTACTCACAAGTTTATACATGAGTGGACGAAGGATTTGGCTGCCAAATAAAAAAGTCAAGTTCAAAAGCTTATTGATAAATATCGGTGTATATTTGCTGAAAAGGGTCAAAAGGATGGCAGAACTGCCATTGT
Organism: Dryomyza anilis; assembly: GCA_951804985.1. Classification (NCBI taxonomy): domain Eukaryota; kingdom Metazoa; phylum Arthropoda; class Insecta; order Diptera; family Dryomyzidae; genus Dryomyza; species Dryomyza anilis. The sequence goes on from OX638135.1 coordinate 64,018,272, forward strand.
AAAACATAGAATATACACTGGGGATTCTAAGCCACTTCGTCAAGCACCAAGAAGAGTACCACTTGCGAAAAGAGACGAAGTATCACATTTGGTTAAAGAAATGCACAGAAGTGGTGGAACAATCTGAGAGTCCATGGAGTTCACCAGTAGTATTGGTCAAAAAGAAGGACGGTAGTACTCGGTTCTGCGTTTATTACCGAAAGCTAAATGATGTCACCAAGAAAGATAGTTATCCGCTGCCTAAAATCGATGACACAAATATATCAAAGTACACAGAAAAAAATAATCGACGTAAATACAGCAATCAAAATTAAATGTACACCATTCATTGGTCTAGCAATGACATTTTTGCCATTTTCATGTATTGAGCAAACACATTCGCTAAAAATGTTATTTGCGTCCAAAAATATACCAATAAATGGATTTTATAATTCTTTTTTAGTTTATTAAAAAATAATATTATAAATTCTTGTGAAAGTATATGGGCCATTCTACACCAAATCGATCAGCGGTTGGAACTCACCTTCTTCGATTTCAATGAAATTAGGGCAACTGATAAAGGATATCGAGATAAGCATTGGTCATTTTTTTTATTTGTTTCGCCAGAGATACAGTGGTTCAAATTTACAATAAATGGGCCAAAAATCACTTTTATTTGGTTGTTCATATTTCAATATCTCTTAAAAGAGAAATGCTAGAATAGAAACTCCTTTGATGGCTCGTTTCAAAGCTAATAGAACAAGCTTTTAGAAAAATGAAGTTGTAACTTCTAAACTAGAACATGTATCCTTGTACTTCAAAATGGATTTCCTTAAAAAGGACCGTTTTTAAAATTCTGAAAAAAATCACATATTTTACATGAACATTTATATTAAATCCACCAAAAGATTTAATATAAATGTTCATGTAAAATATCAAGATGGTATTTTGATAACATCATATTTTTAAAATTAATTTTCTAAATTTTTACATATTTTTGTAATGAAAAAAAAAATATACAGCCTAACCAATAAACGAAATAAAGTCGATTCTAAAGATAGTATCAGCTTATCCGACAATTTTCTCTAATATTTATTTGTCAAAAAGCTGATACTTTCTTTAAAGCCGACATTATTTCTTTTATTAGTTAGGCTGATATTTTTTTTTTAAAGCAAAATTTGCCATAATTTTTTAATGTATTTGTAACTCTGATTTCGAAAATGGCGTCAGTTTCATGAAATTTTCTCTAGTTTTTGAGATCGTAAAAACTATATCCCAAAATCTATATCTCAAAAACTAGATTGAATATTATAAAACTGACGCCATTTTAGAAATCATAGTTACATATATATTCAAGAATTATTACAACTTTTACTGTAGAAAAAATATTTTTTTTTTCTATACAATAAATAAATGAAAATTATTTTTTAAAATATGATTCTTTTCATAAACTTTTAGAATAAATTGACGAAAAGTTAGGATTTTTTTCAGAATTTTAAAAAGGGTCCTTTTTAAGGACATCTATTTTTAAGTGCAAGGATAATGACCACAAGCAACATGTTCACGTTTAGAAGTTAAAATAAATTTTCCTTAAAGTTCTATTAGCTTCAAAACGAGCCATCAACGGAGTTTCTAGTATTTCTAATTTAAGAGATATTTAAATATGAACAACCATACAACATGATTTTTGGCCCATTTTTTGTAACTTTAAGCCAATGTATCTCTGGATGTAGTGGGCGAAAAAAAATTGGACAGTACATATCAGGAAACTTTTATCAGTTGCCCAAATTTGATTGAAATCGAAAAGATAAAATCTCAAATTTGACTTTTTTTGGTCGATTTGGTGTGGAATGGCCCATTTATCAAATATACTTTTCTGATGATGAAACCTAATTGAATATGCAACTATTGCCATCATCATTTTCAACGACACTAATAGACTATCTAACCAAACTCTAAAAGCGTTTCTTTTGACATGAACCCAATGTGAACTGATTGCGCGCCAACTAAAAATTCTAATTCTAAACGAATTCCACTAAATTCACCAGCGCTGTAAGCGAGTACACGCACACACACCACGCACTGCAATAGCAACCACGCACTGCTATAACATCAACGCTGTAAGCGAATACACATAGCTGTTGCCAGCAAATGCGATTGCTAATATGAAGAATGTGTACGCTAATACAATTAATAATTTAGTCGCCGCTGTTTTAGAAAAAAAAATTGTGTTGATGTACCTTTTTGGCTATATTTACGATTTTTTTCAGTGTCGCATAACTGCTAATGGAGTATTTTGGTAAGAGGCCAGGGCTGTGCTATCCACTCCACTCAAAAAAAAAATAAAACCATCCGGATTTTTTTGGATTTTATCCACTTAAAAAATCCATGATTTTTGGACTTTTTTTGGATTTTATTGATTTTTGTACATTTTTCGAATTATAAAATAGGAAATATATTTGTGGTTTTCAGAGTACGATTTATTTTTTGAAAATTTAAGAATTTGATATGAACCACAAACTTGAAAAAAATTATTAGGACCACTTCTGGATGAAATCTCTGGAGAAGTTGATACTGAAATGATTCATATATTATATTAACCAACATAGAAAACATACTTGCAAGCCAACATAGGCCTTTATGTAGATCCAAATAATTTAATGAGATAAATAACTAGATGTAGTCTCCGAAACTATAGATTCTAAGCCAATTTTTAAAGCGGTAGACATTGATTGAATCTATTATGTTCAGAAGAGTTGTCCTATTATGAAGAAGACATTCAAAATAGGTTTGATCAGGCACTTAGGCTGTTTAATTTTTTCGCCCATATAACTAATTCAATATATTGAAGAAAACGGCTTCCAGTAGCACGAACCCTAACTACGTATCGACAAAATTCGATATCGTTAACTATAATTAACGACAAATATTGTTAGGAGGTATTCCGTACACAGTTCGCTATGATATTTATCGTCAGCTGTCATCGTTAAGAATTTACCGTAAATTGTCGATACGATAGCTTTGAATATTTTTTGGTTGTTACGATTTTTATTGTTAAAAATCTTTCCGAATTTATTTATTTACATAAAATGAATTGAAAGTTAGGGAATCACTTTTTTCATAACGATCGCTATCGCAAGCGACAATTGCCGGGAAGGAATAATTTTTAAACCCGAAAAATTCTATTGAAACTATCTTATTTATAAAAAATCCAAAAAATAATAAAATAAAATCCAATAAAAACCAAAAAAAAAATCCGGTGCAGTGGATTAAAAAAAAAAATCCGGATTTTTTCCAGTTCTGTAACAGACCCTCATCGATACTTTTGTGTAACGGTGAAAAAATAAGTGTTACCTAAATATGGGCACATGTCTAGTCATATCTCTACAAAATGTTTGAAGCCACAACGTCGTAAAAGGTGCAAGATCTGTCATAAGGAGCATCTTCGTAGTGAGCCGGAAAATTGCGGAAAATGCGGAGATGATTACTTAGATGAAGATGATACTGAAATGGAGCGAGATTGTTGCTGTGTCGGCATTTGATACAGGACCACGTAAACGAACAGACGTGCGCTGAGTTTACATTTTACTTTTTCTAAACTTTTAAATTTGTTTAACATTTATACTGTCTTCAAAATATATATATATATATATATATTTATATATTTTAGAAATTGGGGTACAAAAAAATTATTTTTTTTGTTATAATGGCACATTAATGTTTGGTACATTATACTCTGATATTAATGCATGTGAATTCCGTCCGCATGAATCAATTATTGCAAGGGGCGCAAAAATTATGGTGGTTTAAAGTTGGAAATTTAATAACCCCCAAAAGGGGGTCTAAACCGCATTTATGACCCAACAATTTTTATTTCGGAAATCGATAGCGTACATCATTAGAAGGCTAATGGTACCCTTTGGAGTGGTCCATGACCCCCAAAATGGGGTCATTGAGAATTGTGATTAATTACACTTTCGACACACTTTTTAGGTAACACAAATTTCTTTTTGATTTTTTGCAAAAACTAATATATGGACACTGATTTTTTTTACCAATTATCCGTAGGGTAAGGTTCATATTTTGATAAAGTTTGCATCTGCAGCATGTCGAAATCGAGTGATAAATTGCGATATAAAGTACCAAAAATGGCCCTTTTTGCTATTTTGACTCGAATTTTTGCAATATCTCAACGTGGTGGGCAAATTCTGAAAATCGGGAGACCGAAATCTATCAGAAATGATAAGTTTTAGTTAGGTAGAATTCAATAACCCTCAATTTGTAGAACAGTGTTATCTATGGACAAATGATGTAAAACTTTTATAAGTTATTTTAGTGGAAAAACTTAAAAATATACATTATTATAAAAATTTCAAAAAACCACCGTAATATTTAAAAAAAAATCTGTCAACAATTTTTTTTTTTTTATTTGGTTTTAAAATACTCGGGAGGGTTGTCCGATACATTTTTTTTTTAAATTTGGGGTTGGCATTGACTTTTGGGTTGAGAGGGTGTTAAGTAAGGTGTGCATAATTTTACTATCTACTAATACTACGATATCTGAAGAGATAAGTGTGACATATCATTTTAAATATAAATGTATGTGCAATAAGGAAAAATCAACATTTTATATGGTCTTATAAGCCATGAAACTGTAAAGGTAAAGTAAGAATTCATATTTTTAAAAACCACAATTTAAGTAAATGATTTAAAGATAAGTGAAAAAGAAAATCTAGTGATTTATTTTTTTATGTTTGCAGCAAAAAAAATGTAATTGAAAATGGTCTTTAAGAGTTCAAAAATGTGCTTTAAGCTCTTTGCGCAACATCACAGGATCAATTTTTTTGTTTTCAAAGACTTATTCTTAGTTTTAGAGGTCCTAGTTTCAGAAAGTCGATACGGATCAAAATAAAAATTAGTTCTAAATTTTTCATACAAATTTGAATCAGTCAAATGTATATATCACTTTGTATATTTTTCTTAAAATTATAGGCACCACTCTTTTGTTCCTTGTTTCATAATTAAAATTGTTGAATCTTATTTTTGTTAATCAAAAAATTTCATATTAATATTCGTTCATGTAACTTTTCGAATCTATAAATAATTGTTTTTTTTTTAACTATAGGAATAATTTTCTAAAATAAGTTATCACAACGAAGTAAAATAAAAACAAAATGCAGTAAAATTAAAAGCATATGTACACACAAAAAATTAATACATTGTTCAATTTTGAAAAACCTTTAAAAAACATTTTGCAAGATAATCCACACATTTTTACAGTTATTAAAAGTAAATTCAATTACCTTATCAGAACTTTTGAATTTATCAAAATTTAACAAGAAAGTTATAATTGATTAAATCATTATACTTTAAATAATAAAATGTTTTAACCGAGAATTCCCACACTATATTTACCAAATCAAGTCAAGTCAATGAACATTAAAGCTCTTCGAAGTTGTTTAAATTTGTATATGCAAGGGTATATTGAAATGTTTTGGTTAATTATTTTTTAATTTTTTCAGACAACTTTATCCTGAAATGCAGTGATCCAAAGTAACAAAAAATAGACAAAAAAATACTTTTATAGATATTAAAATATCTATTGATCGAAATATACTAAACACCGTCGAGGTGTCATTTTAAAGCTAATAAAATTATATCTCCTTTGCCGGGACATGTGGTAATTATCCTTGCACTTCAAATTGTATGTCCTTAAAAAGGACTCTTTTGAAAATTCTGAAAAAATTATAAATGTAGATGTTTTTTATCTATCATAACTTTGTTGTTTCTTGCTAAATTTTAATAGTTCCAAAAATTTTGCAAAGGTAATTAAATTTACTTACAATAACTGGAATAATATGTATGTTTTTTTTGACGATTTTTCAAATATGTAACTTCTAAACTAGAACATGTTGCCAGTGGAAATTATCCTTGCACTTCAAAATGGATTTCCTTAAAAAGGACCATTTTTAAAATTCTGAAATCACATATTTTGGTGGATTTAATATAATGTAAAATTTCAAGATGGTATTTTGATAACATTATATTTTAAAAATTAAATTTCTAAATTTTTACATATTTTTGTAATGAAAAAAAAAATATTTTTTTTTTCTAAAGAAGAATTTGAATAATTTTTTAATGTATTTGTAACTCTGATTTCGAAAATGGCGTCAGTTTCCCTTTTCCCCCTTTTGGGGGTCATTAAATTTCCAACTTTAAACCACCATAATTTTTGCCCCTTACAATAATTGATTCATGCGAACGGAATTCACATGCATCAATATCAGAGTATAATGGACCAATATAAAACATAAATATATTAATATCTGATAAAAAAAAACATATATTTCTTCAGAAACATTAATATGGTAAATTCATGATTCACCCTTTACAAAGAATCCTGATTAAAGTCTAAAAAATCCTAATCTAAAGTCTACTGATCTGACATTTATGAACACTTATGAAAAAAACATGTTTGGAAATCGTAATTTCATAATTTGATCGAGATATTATTAAAAAGCTTTTATAATAAAATTGGGTAACTAAATAATTCTAATAAAATAAAGTATTATAATAAATAAACATAAATTCAAAATAATTTTAAAAAAAATTATTTATCATTTAGACTTAAAACGTTGACTTATTGAAATAACTTTGTGTATTCATAAAACAATTTTTTGTTTGAAAGGGCTCGAATTTGATAAAATCACCCTCAGAATAATTTAAATATATATCGAATGGTATAAGGTTAGGATAAGGGTAAGATCAGGAAGCTTGATCAGGGAACCTGATCTGGATAGCAACTTCGAATAGCGTTACGTTTTGAATCAGGCACTGATGTGGAAAACTGATCATTACCTTATTTAAAATCATACATGCCTGATCAGGCAATGATAGCATACTGAACAATATTCCCTTGTCAACGGCAACACAGTTTGGACATGATTTTTTTTAATTGAAAATGGTAAATTTTTCATTTGTATATATTGCATAATCTACTTTTAAAGTCGTAGTATCTAGTGTATTAAAAACTCAATTTCGAAAAAATGTGGACTTAAAATTTCATAAACCAAACCATCCAATTAAATTCAGTAATTCAATGAAAACATTTGCAATTCGTCGTTAAATCAGCAATTGCGTTTGCTAAAATGAGGGCGCAGTTTCAGCAATTATATTTGTAAAAATCAAAAACAAAGGATCATATTAAAAAAATTAATCGTTACGTAGAAAGTGTGCGGGATTGGACAAAAGGGCGTAGCATATCCCGTACAATCTCACTATTTTCATTTAGAACAACTTCGCGCGGTCGCAGATTTGCACGGGTCCAGATAGTATACTAATGAATAGGGCTAGGATTCTGATGCAAATGCATGTTTTTTCTGTACACCTTTAAAACGAAATGGATAAAATAACTATACGAATCATGGGCTACATGGGCTATATATGGGCTACAGTTAGTTTATTCCATGTCAATAAACATAATTTGTTAAGCATTTGTTTTACAATTTTGTATTTGTTTTTTTATTGAAAAATTTTGAATTACAAATAAATTTGATTTGTATGGAAAGCATTTCACTTTTATTTGAATTTTTTCATTGTTATTCAGATTTTTTTTTAGAATAAAATTTTATTCACAAATAATTTATTTTGAATCAATTGGTTTGAATTATTTTTTTTCTTCAAATTTAGAGTAACGAATAAATGATTGAAAATTGTTATTTTAAAAAACTATTGAAAAGCTAATGAATACAATTTTATTTAAATTGTGATTTGAATTAAACATTATATGAATAATGCCCAACACTGGTACTAACTATAGATTTCTAAGTGAGACAATAGCCAAGGATGGAATTCTCTAAAGAGGCAAGTAAATTTAATTAACAACGTTAAAAAAAGTAATGCTGTTAAAATTTAAAAAAATATGCTTGAGTATGTGCAGTAGTAATGATCATTTGCAATAGCAAGACAAGAAATGGAATCTTGTTCTTGCTCTTGCGCACTAAGTCTTGCTCTTGTTCTTGCAATAGCATTCTTGCTCTTGTTGCAAGAATCTTGCAAAATTTTATTTTTTAAAATTTAAAAGATGTTAGACAAATATATCTAGCAGGGTAACATTTATCTTTGCGAACAAAAATTCAAACGCTACAAAGCGAACACTAACAGAAAAAAGATAATACAATAATAACGAATTACGATACGTATACACACACTTTCTCAACGACAACTTTTCGATGCTACCCTGTATCATCGCATGGCAACAAACAGACGCATGAAAACAGACAGACGCATGATAACAGACAGACGCATGAAAACAGACAGCCGTATGGCACCACACTACATGTGTTATGTATCTAGTACAGCCATCCAGTTGGCAACAACAACAACGAGTTTTCTTTGTTGTACCAAAAATTCTATTAAACAAATTTTTTTGTTGTTGTTGTACTTTTAAACGAATCAGCGGATTTATGAAAAAAAAAATTTTAACCAAATGAAGTATACTGTTAAAATGTTTATATATTATTTTTTTTTTTTTTTAGTTTTATATGTTAAATGACACATACAGATTATCTTAAGAAACACTTCATGATTTTACAATTAACTAAAAAAAACTATACATAAACGTAAAAAAAAATAATAATGTTAAATTTCAGTGCATATGCATAATCGACGAACGAACTTGCATAGCGAAGAAAAGAGAAACAACATTATTTTGTCTATTATATCTTTGGAACTGCATGTGCTTGTATTCAATTTATCGTTTTCAAAGTGATTCACAAAACTTATTTTTAAGATGCTTATATTCTTCAGCCTTGAAAAACAATTAAAATAAAAACACACATCTTCATTAATGTTCACGTTCACAAATATTTGCGCTTTGCATTGTTATTTGTTGTTCAATATTTAGTAATATCATGAATTTTTTTGAATTTCATTATTACCTTAATAACATAATAAAAATAATAAAATGAAAAAAAAAAACGATAATCTTGCTTTTCTTGCAGTGTTAGTCTTGCACTTGCTCTTTTTCTAGCACTTCTTATCTTCCTCTAGTTCTTGCAAGAAAATCTCGATCTTGTTCTTGCAAGAAAATCTGCATTTTTTGCAAGAACAAGAATGTGCTGCGAAAAGTCGTAATCTTTCAAAAATATAAACAAATTCACAGCGTATTTAATTTGACTTGAAATGAAGGCGAAAAATGGTGGGGCATATATTGTCTAAATGCACTATTATTTAAATATGCTCCTATTACGACCATTAATATAGCATTTTTTAGAATTACGACCATTAATATAGTATTTTTTAGACTACATATCGTCACTATCATGCCAAAGGGGCGAATGTGTAATT
>OX638135.1:64032598-64210098 GCA_951804985.1 Dryomyza anilis
AACGCTCTGGTCGAAAAGCAAAATACCCAAAATAAAAAAAAATCTAATAAAATAATGAAAAAATGTTTTTCGATAAATAAAAAACTTAATATAAAATATTATATGATTTTCTTATACCTTTTGTTTTTTTTATTCTAAATTTCAATATTAATGAAAATTCCTTAAAGAATGATAAATAAAAAAAATAAAAATGCACTAAGTACTCGGTGACATAAGCAGTTCATTTCAGTATTTGATTTTTTATTGCACATCATCATAGACCTCTTCACTTCAGTTTTGTTTGTGTTTTGTTTTGACAGTACTTGGTTCTTTGTTGTTGTGAGCAAGACATTTATTTGATTTGCAAGCATAGAGTTGACGATAGTAAATGTCTTGAAGTGGGTTTCAAATGCACTTGTGCAGATGTTTAGTCAATATATTATATGGCGAATAAAACAATAAAAATTGAATTCATCTGTTTTTATTATTAGGGCATTTGGCGTGGAATATTTTAATTACTTTTCAGTTTAAATAAATCGATTTCAAGATAAGATAATTCGATTTTCAGTTATGAATTTTAAATTCAGAAAATTTCATTTGATATTCAGAACTTTCCATTTGAAAGTCAGAAAATATAAGAAATAAACAAACAAATTGCGACAATGAACAAAGTTTTATTTATGTTTAAAAATATATATAAAGTCATTCCGGTTCAAATAATAAAAACATTAATTGAATCATTAACGCTTTGAATAACATAAATATTTCAGGTTAAAAACATAAAAGAAACATTCTTTGAATCATTAATCTTTGAAAAACACAAATACTTCACTAATTAAACCAAAAATAAATATATTTATAAAAGGATTACAGTTAATTTTAATAGTTTGAAATTATTGCGTACTCAGACTTCAACATTATTTCCATTACAATTTGTGTTACGCGCTGCATGGCTCAGATCTGGTTTTCAACTGGTATGTCGCAAATTGTGGCACAAAGAATTTGTCCAAAACCGTGCCGTGCCTCATTACCATATCGAATCTCCCTTGCATTGCATACCATTTTGAATGCCTCAACTGCCTCTTTAAAGTCGTTGTCTAAATTTTTCTCTGACTAGACTCAAACATTATCATCAAAAGCGGTTGTGCTCGGTGAAGTTTCATAGAATTTTTGGGACTGAGACTCTGAGGCGACTGTGATGCAAAGAACGATAGATGCAGCTGTGGTGATGGTGAACGTGAACTCACTGCAGATGTTTGTACAACGAGTTCTAAAAATATACAAATCAATTAAAATCACATCATGTATACAAATAAAAAGAATTACGGTCGAGGTTTCACGCGATTTTTTAAAAATTTCATCGAATCAAAAAGATGCCACTGATCGGTAGCAGACGCTCCACTTCCAGACGGACGTCTGCATTCATGGAAGTAACGATCCCTTACGGTTGTCGAACTTTTCCGGCATTGTTCTTCTGCAAGAAAAATACATTTACCAAAACTAAATTATTAATTCTTGTTACATACCTGTTGCCTGCAAAGCTCGGCTGCGATTTTCTTCCAAATTCATTTCTTGCAGAAGTCGATATATAAGCAGACGAATATTTATTGAATGTTTTTACATGAATGTATTTACATGAATGTTTCATGGCTTTCCCAGAGGCTGATAAGTTTCTCGTCGTCTATAAAACCCATATTTTTAACCAAAATAAACTGATTTATATGCTTAATCCATATATTTTAAATTTCACTTGAAAATACAGCGCAAATTTTTGCTTTGTTTTGCCTGAAAAATGTTTTTCAAATGTCAAAGGATAATCATTTACATGCACTATATATATATATCAGTAAAGTACGTGACAGTTGGCTACATTACGATACGTTTGCATAACTAAACCTTAAGACCGAATCGCAACGTTGCGTTAGGTCGTGCTTGCGTTGACAGAAAAAGTAGCATCAATAGAAACCAATGATTCAAACTGAAATTAGACCTCATGCGTTTTATCGTAAATTTTCACAAATATCGTAAACGCATCAGCAACGCAAAAGTAGAGCTACTCTCTACTAAGTCGTCTGTTTAACATTTGCCTAATAATCATTATTTCATAGAATTTAGTTTTCTTAAAAAAAAAATTATTTGAAAAGCAATAACAACCATTTTGTTTGAACAAAAAATGAATTTTGAGTGCGCGAAATTTGTTTTTTTTACCACGAATAAGAAAATGGGACTACCACAACCGTAACGCAATGTTCAATTGCGATTTTAATTGCAACAGGGTATTTTAATCGAGTTTCTAAGAAAATTAAACGGTAATTTTTAGGTGCACGGACATAACCCCCACGGACATAACCCCCAATTCGAATTTGGGGATTATGTCCGCATAGGAACGCGGGCATAATCCCCAAATTCGAATTGGGGGTTATGTCGCCGAGACCGATTTCGTTGCTTAAGTCCGCGTTACTATGCGGACATAAACCTCTAAAAAATATGTTATCATGCGCGATTTTTTTAGAAATTCATATTTAGGCTGCGGCGCTTCAATTTCACATAAATTCTAAAAATATCAAAATAAAATTATATCCTTGTTTTATTCATTAATATGAAGAACGAATTTTTATTTCCAAAAAATCGCGCGATTTTATGGAAACATAAACCTCTAAAAAATATGTTATCATGCGCGATTTTTTTAGAAATTCATATTTAGGCTGCGGCGCTTCAATTTCACATAAATTCTAAAAATATCAAAATAAAATAATATCCTTGTTTTATTCATTAATATGAAGAACGAATTTCCCCTGCGGCGCTTCAGTTTCGCATAAATTAAAAAATTATTAAAATAAAAATTTAACAAAATAAATAAATTTTATTTAAAAAAACAAATTCAAAAATATAAAATCGGACATAACCGCCAATGGGGGTTATGTCGGAAACACCGACGGACATAACCCCAAAATTCGAATTGGGGGTTATGTCCGCTGGGGGTTATGTCACGGCACCTAATTTTTACTACACACATAAATAAAATGTTCCTAATATATCATGCGTAGAAGTAAAAGTCTCCAAATACATTTTTTTCTAAATCGATTTTCCTGACATATATTTTTGTTACGTTTTTACTGGAAAAGTCGTGGTTTTTTTATAGAAAAAATGTTAATGCATTTTGAATTAAAAAATTTTGAAGAAAAACTCACTGATCAGCAAAACTTGTGGAAATTTTCAGTAATTGTTTTCGTTAATTATATTTTAATTATAATTTTATACAATCAACCGTCGAAAAACTCACTAATCAGCAAAACTTGTGGGAATTTTTAAGTAATTGTTTTCGTTAATTACATTTTAATTATAATTTTAAACAATCAACCTCGCAGTGCCGGATGAACTTTGAAACGATATCACATACTTCAAAATTATATTTTGTGAATATTTGTTTTTCAATTATGAAAAATGTATAAAAACCTCGACAACACGAATTTCCAAAAATGCTACTTGTTGACTTTCACTTCCACAACGTCGATCTATAAAATATAATTAATATTAAACTGTTATTTTGATATTCCAAAAAAAAAAAAAAAAAAACAGATAAAAATCTTCTGATTAAATTATAAAAAAAATAAAGTTATTTTATTATATAATGACATATTTACTATGTTTCCGTTATGTCCAGGAATAGCAGCAGTTGACGACAATACGCCAACTTGCTGCTGTTGTTGTTGAAGTTGATGGTGTGAAATGGCTGAATTTGTGGAATTGGTTGAGTTACTGCGGTAATGCGAAATATTGGCTGCTGTTGTTAATCTGTGCGTAGCTGCTTGTTGCGCCTGCTGTTGATTAAGTTGTTCACCAATAACCATTCCGACGACACATAAATACTTTGTTACTTTTGTTTAACTTTAAAATATTAATAATTTCAATACAAACTATTGCGTGTATATTAAATGTATATACAATAATTGCAAGGTATTGAACAATATATTTACATTTATTATGTATATTTTAAGTATTTCATTAGTATTTTCTAAGCGTTGTTTGTGATGGCATTTTTTGCATAATTTTAGTTTCGATCTGATTTATTATTTTTTAATACTTCTTATTTTCACATTTATTTATTGTTCACAATTTATTCTTCATAATAGTTATTTGTTTTAAATAAGATGTTCATATTTAGTTTTTTTATCCTTAAACTATAAAAAGTATGCAATGCTAGTTGAAGTTTTGTGAAGTACTGAAAAATAAAAAATAAATTTGTTACTCACAACCACGAAATAAATATAAATTATATAAAATACAAATATAGTGTGTAGAAATGTATTAATATTAAAAACACTTTTCAACTTAACCTTCTGCATTCAGTAAAAGTAAGTAATAATAATATAATAATTCCGTAATATAACTACCATACATTCAACTGCAATTGTTAAAATTTTCGACGAAATGAATGCCACAATATTTATCATATTTTTTATTTATATGAGGATTTATAGTTTTAAATGTTTTTGAACATTTAAAACTAAAAATTCTACTAATACAGTTAGATTTACAAAACGGTAGATTATAAAATAATATATAAATTTTCTAATGCAATTGTAAATTAAAATGAGTTTAATTTAATCATTGTTTTAATTCAATAATAGTATTTTTTATATAAAAAAAAACTTTTAACTTGACAAACCTATATAATATTTAATTTTTTTTAAATAAAAGTTCGTGACTATGGGCAATTTGAACAGGGCTGGCACATTTTCTCCAGTTTTTCCCGATTTTATCTACTTAAAAAAATCCGTGATTTTTTGACTTTTTTAGGATTTTTATACCCTACACCTATGAGGTAAAGGGTATATTAAGTTTGTGCAGATATTGCAACGCCACTTAGGAGGCGTGTCCGGTATGGAAAAGTATATATATTCTTGATCAGCGTCACTACCCGAGTCCGTTTAGCCATGTCCGTCTGTCTGTCTGTCCGTCTTGCTGTCCGAATACAGAAAAAATTGAGAAATACTGATCAGAATGCGATGAAATTTTGTCTGAATATATTTTAGCCAAAAGTAGGAACTGAGTTTGAAAATGAGCCAAATTCGTCAACGGACACGCCCACCTCCCATACAAGTCACTTTTATATAACTCTTTAGGAACTAAAAACTCGAAAAGTATACAAGATATAGTTATGAAATTGAAAACATATTGTTGTAATTTACCTTAAAATATGTGGTCCAAAAATGGGCGTGAACCGCCCACATTTTTTTTTTCATTATTTCCCGGGTTTTCATAATGGAAAATTGAACCGTAAATTATTAAAATCAAATCTATGAAATATTAGCCTTATAAAATTTTGAATATTATTTTTTTTTAGTTTTTTATACTTTTATATCAATTTTTAAAATTATTCGGATATGTGAATAATATTCTGAGGGTGGGGAGGTTCAGCATAATTAAAAACATCAAAATTAAGGTATGCAATTAAATATTCCACATTAATATCTCCACCAAAGGTGTAGGGTATTCCATAGTCGGGCCCGACCGACTATAAAATTCCGCCCCATGTGACCGAACTTACCCATGTGACCTAACTTTCCCAACTCGTTTTTTTTACTGATTTTTCTGGAATATTTTAATATGAATTATAACTTAGGAAATATATTAGTGGTTTTGAAAGTAGTATTTTTTTTTTTTGAAAATTTATGAATATGATATAAACGACGAAATCAAAAATAATTATTTGGTACACTGCTGGGTGAAATCTCGGAAGATGTCGTTAATGAAATGATCCAAAATTTTAAAAGTAAATATAAATAAACATTTTCTCATATACAATGAAAAACGTGTGTATAAAATAATTAGTGATCATTAATAAATAGTTTCAGTGGTCAACAACATATTAGCCTGAAATAGCTGGATGTAGTCGCTAAACTATTTTATTAGGCACTTAGGCCAGTTTATCTTCTCTACAATATGACTAATTTAGCAACGGCCAAATATCCATATCTTATCCACTTTCAGATCTAAAAATGTTGTCCACAAAGTATCTTTAACCAGCGAAAGGATGGGAAGTAATAACTTTAAAAACCGACAAATTATTCTGAAATTATGTAATTTATAAAAAATCCAAAAATGTCCAATAAAAACAAAAAAAAAACCCAAACAAATCCGGTGGAATGGATTAAAAAAAAAGTCCGGATTTTTTCCAGCCCAGATTTGAATCAATAATTGGCGTATTAATAAATTTCAGAAATTCCCTCGAAGTTTCGAATTACAAAATTATGACATTCATATACGTATGTCAAATAAATTTAGTTATTCTTTTTACTATCATGTTTCTACCTGAAACAGTTATACAAAACCCAATAATAATCTTCTGAGTTTTATCGAAAATATGGAACAATTTAATATAAAAAATCGGTAAAATTTCAAATTTTCAAAAAAGAAAAGAAACGAAACCAAAATTGTTATTAAAACCGGTTTTATCATTACCTGTATTCTAAAACTCAAAAGTAAAATAACTTTTATTGTCATTAAGGCTTTCTGACCTTACACACAAGGATTCCCCTGGTCAATAAAAATATTCAATTAAAAACAGCAATTTAAATAATTTAATCATTTGTCCTATGGGATCAAATAAGGCACAATTTTTTTAGTAATTTCAAAGTCAATTATTTATTCCAAAAATCATTTAAATCGGATATTGTTATTTGCATGTTATTTTTTCTCTTTAGATCTCGCTAATTCTATAACATGCGTGCGCACAGCATTTTACCACCAGAAATGAGGTACAGGGAGGCGTGTCCGGTATGGAAAAGTATATATATTACTGATCAGCATCACGGACATAGCTAACCCGAGTCCGGTTAGCTATGTCCGTCTGGCTGTCTGTCTGTCTGACTTGAATACAGAAAAAATTGAGAAATACTGATCAGAATGCTATGAAATTTCGTCTCAATATATTTGAGCCAAAAGTAGGAACTGAGTTTGGAAATGATCCAAATCGGTCCATGGACATGCCCACCTCCCATACAAGTCACTGTTATATAACTCGTTAAAACATTTAAAATGTAAATTTCTAAATTGACGTAAATTTCTGATATGTGAATAATATTATGAGTGTGGGGGTTCAGCATAATTTGCATAAATTAAGGTATACAATTAAATATCGTACGTTAAGATGTTGGGTATTCCATAGTCGAACCCGACCGACTATAAAAGTCCGTCCCAAGTGACTTACCATGTGACCTAACTTTCCCAACTCGTTTTCCTATCATTCTGTTTCAAGGATAGGTTTAATTTAAGTTATATTTTGAATTATTTGGTCGTTATTGGCTTATGAATTATAAATTGAATCAAAAATAATAAAAAAATAAAAATATTCGACGAACACGAAAAACCGTATTTTTATGCACAGTTTTGCTTAGGAGCCGTGGATGTGAAGTCACACTCAAATTTTTTACCAGTACAATTTATAAATGTCCACAAATATATAAATGTCAATTAGTCATGTTTATTGAAAATTGAGTGAATTTAGGGCATGAAAAGAAAAGGGCCCCTTTTTTATAATATTTTTTATATGTATTTTTTTTCGATACGCAGATGTAAATCTCACCAATTTTAATGGTGTACTATTCAATTAATTCATATACTTCGTAGATGAGCGTAAAAAATATAAATGTTTAAAATTTGTAGTTCACTTTATTATATATTTTTTTCTTACTTACAACTTCAAATTCTATGTTATTTTTATACCTATAAATTTATTTTATTTATTACAATAATACTCTAATTTAATACCTGATTGAGTATCGGATTTAAGTATCGATTTAAAATCAGCATCAAAAACGATGTCAAAAACTGGCACATTCAAAAAACTGGTTTTCGGTTTGTTGATTTAATTTTTCGGGTTTTAATTTTTAAACCGGTTTTTCGAAATTAAAAATTTTAACATTTAAAAGGAAACATATGTATCACTTTTAATATAAAACACACATTTTCAATTACGAATTTTCGATGTTAATCACAAAAATACATCAGCTATTAAACAAAAAATTAACATAACGAGGGCTTATATCAATACAGTCTATCAACAACAACACAGTTTTTCAGGAGAGTAAACAAATTGATAAATTCGCAAACCGTAAAAGTGGCGATCAATATTTCTTCTACAATATTAAATTATAATGGTATTTAATTAATACAATTAAAACAAATCACCAATTTCGCGCTATTCGTCGTGCTATGGTAGATAGAGATTATTGTTATTCAAATGTGATCAATGTCTATAAAAAAACGAGCAGATAGACCATATTGCACAATATTGTAGTGGAGGTAGATCAGAAAATATTCTTGGAATCAGCGATTTATTAATTTTTTATATCCTGGTGTAATCTAAACAAAATTCACCGACTAATTTGTGTCCTACCATTTTCGGTTCACGAGGTATATGATGGGTAAAGGTCTTAATATTCCGTAATCTAATCCGACGTTTTTTAAAGCTATCGCTATTTTAAAATCATTAATGTTATCCGTAATATTTAAACCAAGATCCTTTTTCGGAGGATATTGATGTAAATATCTTATGAATCCTTAACATATCTGAAAACTTTCTTTAAAAATAGTACTAAACATCTTGTCTGAAAATACCATAAAGGCAATGGTACAATCTATATTTCCTCAGTATAAAATTTCGTCCTTAAAGGCTTCATAGTAAGATAGGAAAAAATCTTGTATCCGAAAAATTCTTTTTAGTAGCTCCTATGGCTTTATGATATTGTATATTTATTAAGAAAATGCGACGTGATCCTTCGTTAACCGATTTCATTGTTTTACATAGATTTCATATCCTTTTTCATACAAATTGAGTCGTTTCTTTATGAGTTAGGATGGACCAGACTGACGGATGGACATGACGAAATGTATTAATAAAATTACTCTTAAGAAGAATATATATACTTTTCCATACCTACAACGCTTATTTATAGTAATTATTAACTTTTAAGCAAAAATTGTATGTAGATAGACACTATTGCATTCATAAAAAATCATTCATGTAGATAGACAAATTATTAAAATGAAAATATAATGGAAAGAAATATTTTTTTTGGTTCTAAATTAATGTCATAGATGCAGCGGTGATCAGTGAAGATTTCTGCATGAAAAACTCATTTTCGTCAAAATTGTAGATAGGAAGTATTGATAATTATTTAATTTGAACATTAAAATTCAGGTTATATAAATTATATTGAAAATTCAGTCTACGAAAAACTTTTCTACAACTTCGTATCTCTGGATTGTGTACAAAATAAAAACTTTATGTTTGGTTTAAATTACAACAATTAACTTTATTTATTTAATTTAACTAACAACTTTACTTATTATAAATTCTAACAACTGCTGCATGTCCAAAATTTAACATGACATTGATCACACACGAGATGCACTCGAATACAGATGGGCATGTGAGCGTGAATCACGCGTGATTGTGATTGAATACCAATTTTGCTCACGTGATCGTGAGTGTTCTCACCAACATTACAAATGAAATATGTATTTTTATGCATTCTGAAAACAATAGCAAAAAACACGTGATTTAGCGTGATTCACGTTAATCACGCGTGATTGTATCTTAATTTTACTCACGTGATTGTGAGTGAGTGTGAGTAGAACAATAAAGGCCGTGAGTAAGTGTGCGTTATTAGAAAAATTCTTTTGTGAGCGTGAGTCAAAACTCACTCACATGTCCATCTCTACGCTAGAACCCCTTTCAAATCACTTTTGAAGTGCTGCGCCTTATATACTGCTTATATTGGTTCGACAAGTTTCGACACGCTTCGACATGTTTCGAGAACCTTCTACACTTCTCGTGAATGCTACATGCTATTTGCATCTCATTCGCACTCATGTGTTAATGCGCAGATCTTCAATGCGCTGAATGATCTTCCATCTCTTTCTAACACATTGATTACTGCGCTGAATTGTCATGCGTCTCTTTTATTCTTGTTAATTGATTGCTTGCACTATGGAGCAAATTACCTCTTTTCGTAACAATATTCATAATTGTAATTTAAACTTAAATAAATATAATAATAATAGTTTGGCGCTTCAGTCCTATAAGAACTTAGGCCGAGCTCTCACTGTGTTATATTTGTACTCAAAGTGTTGGGAGTTTAATACCGAATCTGAATGGCGGTTGAGAGCTTTTCATAGGTAATGTTTTACTCTAGTAGGTTTTAATTCTTAAGGAAACGAATACTTAAATACTTTAAAATAAAGTCTAATGTAAAACAAATTATTTGCCAATTCTCATTTTTTTCGGTATAAAATTGATATATGTAATTCGAAGTAGTAGCTAAAATAGACGATATTAGAGATCCTCTTGATTGAACTTAATAATTTAAAATTTTCGAGTGCTGAATTGCTTGCGCCGAAATACTTCAGCAACACATCGTCCAAAAAATGTTACAAAATGTTTATTCTAAAATGGACTTCAAATATTTACTGATCTGGTTCTAAAATATTCATTACAGGTGGCAACATGGTTGCGTAAACGTCAAAAATAAAGTTGTCCGCAAATTATAATTTCTATCTATATATATAAGGAGTGCGTCATTAGAAATGTGTGCATCGAAAAATAAAAATATCTCAGTAACCACTTTATCAATTTTCAAAAAGTCAACATTTTATTAAAGTAAATTTTATTCATAGTAAAAAAAAAAAATACAAAAAAATAATTAATCAATGATAAAATTATTAACTTTTTCTGCAACTCCTATCATTAGGGCCTTCACAGTCTCTTCCTCGATCCTTTGGCTTGCAGCACACCATTGACGCCGAACATTTACAACGTCCTTAGATACCCGTTTGGTGGTCTTCAATTCCCTTTTTACCAGAGCCCAATATCTCTCGAACAATATTTTATTTTTCTGGTACCAATCCAAGACAGCTTTACTGTAGTGACACGAAGCAAGATCAGGCCAAAAAAAGGTAGACACTTCATGTTGTCTTAAAAATGGTTGAAGTCTCAGTGATCACGAAAATTTTGCTTCGTTTGCCACAACTACAAATTGCTTGCCACAAGAGAAATTTTCTTGGAAACTTTGCTCTTCTTTGGGTCTTAAATTTATCCGGGACATTTCCTCTAGCATCGGCAACATAAAATTCTTGGCCAGGAAGCTGAGAAAAGTCGGAAAGAACGTATGTTTCGTCATCCATAATGCAACATTCGTACTTTTTCACAAAATTGTTTTTAAGCTTTTTAGCACGCTTTTTTGCCTCAACATTTTTCTTCATTCCGATCTGGGACTTTTTGAACTTTATATGTCTTCAGACCAGCTTCGAGTTTCGCTCTCCGTACAAAAGACTCAGAGCATCCAACTTTGAGAGCTACATTTCGTCCTGAGAGATTCGGGTTTTTCTTGAGCACGGTAACCACCGTCTTCGCTTTGTTTCGGTCACCAGAACCTTTCTTTTTGCCTGTTCCTGGCTTCCTATCATAGCTAAGGTCCGCCTTGAACTTTTGAAGTACTTTTGATACAGTCTTCCGGTGAGCTTTTACAATTTTTGCAATCCTTTTATATGTAAAGTGAGGATTATTTAAGAAATATTTTATAATTTCCTCACGCACTTTTTGTTCATCGCCCATTTTTTCGCTGAATAACAAACCAATTTGCAAAAGTTACATACTACATATTCCGACATTATTTTCAAACCTAACTTGATTAAAAAAATTTGTTTTGAATTCCAACGAAAAAAGTTACAGTAGAAAAAACGTGCACAAGTTTCTAATGACGCACTCCTTAAACTCATTTTCCGTTTATTGTCTGTTTGTTTTTGCGCTATGCAAATGTACAGCTGTGTACGGATTTTCTTAAAATTTGGAATATATATCCTACAAACCCAGGAGAAGGTCACTATATAATGTTGATTGACCACGCCCACTTTTAGGTCCATTTTTATTTTAGGTGTATAATTCAGATTCATAGCAAAACCACTGAACGGATTTTTTTGAAAATATGCATTACTATGCTATAAATTCCGTGGAGTATCCTAAACCATAAATAAAACAGATTGGGCAAAGGGGAGTGGCACATCCCATAGAACCTAAAAATTAAAAACACGTTATATCAGCAATTAGTATAAAAAATTTAGTGAAATTTTGGTCACCATTTTAAACGGTCTCAACTAATGTGGGCGGGATTGAACCACGTGATCAGACAACTTACACGCCCACTTCCCATAGAAAAAATATATTGGCAAAAATTCTTCTACAACTGAAATAGAAATGATATATTCTCAGTATTTAGGCATTAGATGTCGTTTTTCATGAATATTCCAATGTCCTTTTTTAAGGATATTCACAAAAATGAAAAAAAAAAACGTAAAAAGTGTTGTTTCAATTTTCAAAATTATTATCTGAGTTCCTGAGATATGATTAAAAAAAAGCGAATTATTTTAATTGTTACGATTTTTTTTCGAAAATTTTTTAATGTGAGTCTAAATACTTCTTTAATCAATAATATGAATTCCAAATATTTATTTCCAACTGTAGTTGCTTCAGAATAGTTGCATTATAATTGTTAAATGCAAATCGTGCTAAATAAAAGATATGCGTTCCACGAAAAAAAGTTTTTTTTTTATTTTAAATGCATTTTTGAAAGTAAAAAATACATTATTTTTTGAAATTCAAAAAATGAGTTAAACTTGCATAATATATTTATTAGAGCTGCATCAAAATAATTTCATTATTCCTTCCACCGGAACGGTGAAAAATCTCCGAAAAAATGGTATTCATACAAAACTGCATGTCCTTCCCCGCTGAAAATAATAGACAAAACAAAAAAAATCGTCGGAGGTGTCACGCCTATTTGTTCCATCCCGCCCATATATAGCCTATCATTCCTTCCAGACCATACCGCATGTGTGGTAAAAATTTCAAGAAAATCAGATCAGCCCTTTAGACGGAGAAGCGGAACAAACAAACCAACAAAAAGAGATTTATTATATACTGCCGGACGCGTGCACGACTCGTGCCAAGATTTTGTGAATTCAAAGATATGGAGCGATTTAATTAATATAAAAAACATTTTTATCATTTATAGCTGGACCCGTGCACGACTCGTGCCAAGATTTTGTGAATTAAAAGATATGGAGCGATTTTATTAATATAAAAAACATGTTTATTATTTATATGAGGGGCCCGTGCTTAGCTGTTGAAGTTTTTTATAAATGTGGTAACCAAATAATAATTCTCCGGCAAAACAACTTTTCTCAAAGATAATTCATTCTCATACTGCGCTTCCCCGTAGAATTATTCCCAGTAGAAATCTTTCCCGTAAAAAACTACCCCATAGAACGCTTTCCCGTAGAATTCATCCCGGTAGAATTGTTTCCCGGTAGAATTCTTTCTCATAGAGTTTTTCCCAGTAGAAGTTTTATTGTGGTGGGTTTGAATGTGGTGAGTTTCGAAGTGGTGAGTTTAGTTGTGGTGAATTTTAGTGTGGTGAGTTTTAGTGTGGTGAGTTTTGATGTGGTGAGTTTAGGTGAATCTTAGTGTGGTGAGTTTTAGTGTGGTGAATTTTAGTGTGGTGAGTTTTGGTGTGGTGAATAATAGTGTTGTGGGTTTTAGTGTGGTGAATTTTAGGGTGAATTTTACTGTGGTGAGTTGTAGTGTGGTGAATTTTAGTGTGGTGGG
Organism: Dryomyza anilis; assembly: GCA_951804985.1. Classification (NCBI taxonomy): domain Eukaryota; kingdom Metazoa; phylum Arthropoda; class Insecta; order Diptera; family Dryomyzidae; genus Dryomyza; species Dryomyza anilis. The sequence continues at coordinate 64,046,247 of OX638135.1, forward strand.
TTTTAGTGTGATGAGTTTTTGTGTGGTGAATTTTAGTGTGGTCAATTTTATTGTGGTGAGTTTTAGTGTGTTGAGTTTTAGTGTGGTGAGTTTGTTTTTCTTTCCTTTTATTTAGTTTTTCCTTTAGTTTGGATTGTAGTTTTATGTGATTGGTTTTGTTTTTGTATTTTTGCTTTTGTTTTGTGCTTTTGCTTTTAATTTCTTTATTTTGTATTTGAGTTTTTTGTTTCATGTTCGTAGCCGTATGGAAAGTTTAGGTTTTATGGGAGGTGCCACGTCTCTTTGTCCAAACCCGCCCATATATAGCCTATCATTCTTTCCAGACCATACCGCATCTGTGGTAAAGATTTCAAGAAAATCGGATCAGCCGTTTAGACCGAATAGAAGTATTTTTGCTTTTGTTTTGTGCTTTTGTTTTTTTGCTTTTAACATTTTTTTTGTATGAATTTTTTGTTTCATATTCGTAGCTGGTGAAAGTGCCGAGTTATATCGTATTGAAAGTTTAGCTTGTATGAGAGGTGCCACGCCTCTTTGTCCAATCCCGCCCATACATAGCCTATCATTCCTTCGACCATACCGCATCTGTGGTAAAAATTTCAAGTAAATCGGATCAGCCGTTTAGACGAAGAAGTGGAACAAAAAATAAATAAACAAACAAACAAAAGGACAAACCAACAACCTATCCTATTATATTAATAGGATAGGATTATCCTATTATATTAATAGGATAGGATATAGGATAGGATCTGAAAACAGATTGACCTACAATTTTGTTAGTGAACATTATTTGCAGACTAGCAATTCGTTTTCGGAATTTTCTCAGCATTTTGTTCATATTTTTAAGTAATCTTAAATAATAAAAAAAACATTTTTTATACAAAGTTCAGCATACGTATTAGATTCTGTGGAAACTCTGCAGCCTATACGTAGCAAATTGCTGCCCGCAACAACAACTTTGGCAAAATCTTGAGTTGATGCAGTTTTTGTATTCTTTGCTTTTGGTTATTTCTTCAATGCACATAATTCTAATTCTGTTCATTGGAAAAGGAAAACTTTAGTGACTTGAAATGTAGAATCTGCAGAGAAAGATCGCTGATGAAGGGGCTTGACTGCCTCAGAAACAGCTGTACGATCTGCCACTCAATGCATTTTGCCAATTGTTTGTTGTTTTATTTGTTGGTACAAAACCCCTAATTTGTATCGACTGGACCTTGAGCACGGTGAAATAATCTTATTTATCATTATTTTTTTATATGGAAACTGTACTCTAATTAGAACCGGTTTTACAGTGGTAGTAAACTAGATTTGTTGGTTAAACGTAGTTTAATCTCAGAATTCAGTTTTACAGTGACTTTAAAATCAGTTTAAACGTCTAATGTTGGCCTTTAATTGAACAAAGGTTAAACTAGGTTTAAACTAGAACGGTAAAACCGTCCCTTAATTTATTTCACTTTAAACGCTCAAAGCATTATGCCTGGGCACATTCAACTAAACTTGATGAAATCATATATTTTCTTGAAGGAGCCATTACACACCAAATCAACCTAAAAAAGAAAATGTTTAGATTTTACCTTTTCGATTTCAATGAAGTTTGGGCAGTTGATAAAGCTTATTGAGATATGCATTGACCAATTTTTTTTTATTTTTTTCGACCACTACTTCCAGAGATACAGTTCTTCAAAGTTACAAAAAATAGGCCAAAAATCACTTTTGTATGGTTGTTCATATTTCAGTATCTCTTAAAGTAGAAATGCTAGAAAGGACCCTTTCTAAAATTCTAAAAAAAACATATATTTTTGCTGATTTAATACAAATGTACATGTCAAATTTCAAGATGGTATTTTGATGGCAACATATTTTATAAAATAATTTTCTAATTTTCTACGTTTCTAATAATGCAGTTGGAATTGACGGTTATCACAGCACAACAGTAATTGTTTCTTGAGTTAATTCTGAATCCGTCGGTAAAAGTTTTATTATGTTTGGTTTATTTGCCTCATGGGAATTTTTCATTATGTGAGAATATTGTGGGAGACTACGATCATGTCATCTATTTGGGAGATTTTAATAATAATTTACTTACCAATAGTGATGTGGTAAGAAACTATTGTGAACATTTTGACCTGTCTGTCATAGACTACTCTAGACCAACCCATTATGATAACAGATACCACTCAACTTCATTAATTGATTATTTTTTCGTTTCTCACATTAACTAAGTTGTCAATAAAGGGCAATTCCAAGTTCCTAAGCTTAATGCTCATCATGCTCTAATATTTATTTCATAAAGCCTGCCACTTATTTGTAATCATTCTAGTTTTTACTTCAGGGATTACAAAAACATAAATATTGAGCGATGCTTTTCAAACAATTGATTTTACGCCTTTATACGAAGGTTCTAATCTTGATTGTAAAATTCAATATATTAGTGATGTAATAAGAACGTCTTATAATGAACATGTGCCACTAAAACGCTTTAAGGTTAAATCTTTTAATTATTGAATGCACTCTGCTGAAGTAAAGATGGTAACAGAAACCAGTTGGGAAGGTTAGATCACATGGGAAATTTTAAAGTAGGTGTAATTATGATAGTTGGGATTATCAAAATTATAGTCGGTCTAAGCCGACTATAAATACCCTACACATATGTGTAGTTACCATTCAAAGTGATATATAGGTCACCAGGGTATACGAATCCTGAAAATAACTACAAACATTCAATCGTTGAAGAATTTCCATTCATTTGATACCCATATTTACCAATGGGTAGGTGTACCGAATTTCGATTTTTTTTTTTGTGAACCACAAGTCTTTTTGCCGGAAAACATTATTATAATGTATTTGAGCATGATATCAATATATATTTGACCAAAAAAGTTTACCTAAGCACGTATACATAAAAATTGATCTTTATATGTACATTTTATATGAGGTATTTGAACATAAGTGGTCGGATCATAGGTCACAATGGACCGATCTCGCCAATTTTTTCGCACATACAGCGTAGGTATATTAGTAATCTAAGTTATAAGTTTCATTTATCTAGCTCTTCAATTTTAAAAGTAGTAGGGATTTCAACAGACAGACAGACAGACAGACGGACAGACAGACGGACAGACAGACGGACAGACAGACAGACGGACAGACGGACATCGCTAAATCGACTCAGGAGGTCATGCTGATCAAGAATATATATACTTTTCCATACCGGAGATGCTTCCTTCTGGATGTTACAAACGGCGTACCAAACTGAATATACCCTTTCACTCTTAGTGTAGGGTATAAAAAGAAATTTGGCTCTGAGAGCATACTTTGAGAATGAAAGCGAAAGTACCAGGCGCACTTTCTGTATTTACAAAATAAACTTAAGTCAACTATCCATAAGTTAAGGGCCCGGGCCTGTTCAAAATACTCGTCAAACGCAAAATCAAATTTGGACGAAATTATTGGTTTGCTAAGAGCAAGGATTGAAACCTAAAGGAATAACAGTTTCGATTTCGGGTTTTTCCGCGTTTCGGTTTTAAGTTTTTATAACCTAACGGTTTCGGTATACCGGTTCTATGTTACGGTTTCGGTTTTGATTTCGGTTTTTGTATAAATTTTAATTTTTTTCCATATTTTTCAAATAAATTAAAATTGGTTATATGGTGCTAAGTTATGTTCAAATTATGATATTGGGGTAAAGTGGAAAACGTATTTTAAACAATGTTTGTTGTTATTTTAGTAAACATATTGTGTTAAATGAATTATTTGATTGATTACGTCAAGAAAAAAAATTAATTTAAATTTCGTGACCACAAACCAACATTTTGACTTCACCTGAGATATGATCTAAATTGCAAAGAAAAAGAATTTTATACAATTTCCATCCATAAAAGCCAAATAAATTAAATTTCAACAATTCAGTGAATTGCAATATATGTAAACTAGTGATGATCATTTGCAAGAGCAAGTCAAGAAATGGTAATCTTGTTCTTGCACGCATGGTACCACATGTATTTTTCTAGTACAGATATCTAGTTGGCAACAACATAAAAATGTTTGTAAAAAAAGTAGTAGGGATTTCAACAGACAGACAGACAGACAGACAGACGGACAGACAGACAGACGGACAGACGGACATCGCTAAATCGACTCAGGAGGTCATGCTGATCAAGAATATATATACTTTTCCATACCGGAGATGCTTCCTTCTGGATGTTACAAACGGCGTACCAAACTGAATATACCCTTTCACTCTTAGTGTAGGGTATAAAAAGAAATTTGGCTCTGAGAGCATACTTTGAGAATGAAAGCGAAAGTACCAGGCGCACTTTCTGTATTTACAAAATAAACTTAAGTCAACTATCCATAAGTTAAGGGCCCGGGCCTGTTCAAAATACTCGTCAAACGCAAAATCAAATTTGGACGAAATTATTGGTTTGCTAAGAGCAAGGATTGAAACCTAAAGGAATAACAGTTTCGATTTCGGGTTTTTCCGCGTTTCGGTTTTAAGTTTTTATAACCTAACGGTTTCGGTATACCGGTTCTATGTTACGGTTTCGGTTTTGATTTCGGTTTTTGTATAAATTTTAATTTTTTTCCATATTTTTCAAATAAATTAAAATTGGTTATATGGTGCTAAGTTATGTTCAAATTATGATATTGGGGTAAAGTGGAAAACGTATTTTAAACAATGTTTGTTGTTATTTTAGTAAACATATTGTGTTAAATGAATTATTTGATTGATTACGTCAAGAAAAAAATTAATTTAAATTTCGTGACCACAAACCAACATTTTGACTTCACCTGAGATATGATCTAAATTGCAAAGAAAAAGAATTTTATACAATTTCCATCCATAAAAGCCAAATAAATTAAATTTCAACAATTCAGTGAATTGCAATATATGTAAACTAGTGATGATCATTTGCAAGAGCAAGTCAAGAAATGGTAATCTTGTTCTTGCACGCATGGTACCACATGTATTTTTCTAGTACAGATATCTAGTTGGCAACAACATAAAAATGTTTGTAAATGAATATTTAGCATTTTGAAAATGTATTTGGTGACATTTCGTTCTACAACGACGATATGTTAATTTTATTATTGCCTTAAGATTTTTGAATTTTCTCGTCAACATCACTTGATTTATACAATTATTTTTTATTAGTTAATTCTTATTAAAATATAATTCAAATTTTTATCTATTTTTAAATATAATTCAAATTTATATATATATATATATATATATATATTTATATATATATATATATATATATATATATATATATATATATATATATATATATATACATATATATATATATATATATATATATATATATATATATATATATATATATATGTATATATATATATATATATATATATATATATATATATATATATATATATATATATATTAATATAATATAAACACACAGAGATTTGTTGCGGCAATCTACTAAATTGCCCCACCGAATCATTCGGTTGCAACTACTGATAAAGAAATTACAACACCCTCTTAATTCGGTTGTGCCAACCTCCAGTCGGTGATCATGAGGTTGCGACAACCTCCAAATTGGTAAGCATGAGGTTGTCGCAACTTCCTAGTCGTTAAGCATAAGGTTTTCTAAACCTCCAATTGAAATTTTATTATAACATATTTATTTATGTACATAAAATTTATGTATTCTATATGTATTACATTCAAGGATTGAAACCGTAACCGAAATCGATATCCGTTTAAAGTCGTTTCATTTTTAAAACCGAAACCGTAACCGTAACCGAAACCTTACCCGAAACCGTTATACGGAAATCTATATATATAAAACTCTTGGTCCGTCTGTCTGTCAGTCTGTCTGTCTGTTTGTTCCAGCATCACGTCTAAACCGCTGAACCGATTTAACTGAAATTGCCATATGTCAATTGTCATAGGCTATATATGGGCTAGATTGGACAAAGGGGCGTGGCACCTCCCATACAACCTAAACTTTTAAAACGACATAACTCAGCACATACACAAGCAAAGAAGATGAAACAAAAAACTCAAATACAAAAAAAAAATACAAAAGCAAAAACACAAAAACAAAAGCAAATATCAAATACAAAATCAAAAGTAAAAGCACAAAACTTAAGCTTAACTCAAAAACAACAGAAAAATAAAAAAGGATAGAAAACAAAAGCAAAATCAACCACACTAAAATTCACCACACCAAAATTCACCACACTAAAACTCACCACACTAAAATTCACCACACTAAAACTCACCACACTAAAATTTACCACACTAAAATTTACCACACTAAAACTCACCACACTAAAATTCACCACACTAAAATTCAACACACTAAAACTCACCACACTAAATTTCACCACACTAAAACTCACCACACTAAAAATCACCACATTTAAATTGACCAACTTAAACTGACCACACTAAAATTCACCACACTTAAATTCAACACACTAAAACACACAACAATAAAATTCACTACACTTAAACAATCCACACTAAAATTCACCACACTAAAACTCATCACACTAAACCTCACCACGCTAAAACTAACCACACTAAAACTTCTACTGGGAAAAACTCTACGGGGAAGAATTCTACGGGGAAGCACAGTCTGAGAAAGAATTCTCTATGAGAAAAGTTGTCTTCTCGGATAATTAGTATGGTTTTTTTGACTACATTTATAAAACCAATAAAAAAAACGTCCACAGCGAAGCACGGGTCCCTGATATAAATAATAAAAATGTTAAGTATTTATATTAATAAAATTGCTCAATAACCTTGCATTCACATAATATTTACACGAGTCGTGTACGGGTCCAGCTAGTCAGAAATAAACCGATATCCAAATCCGAAATAAACGGTTTCGGTTTTAAAAAAAAGCATTATATATATATTATATATTATAAAAAGAAACAGGAAAACATATTTTATTTTTTATAGAAGATCTTAAGTACAAGGCATATGTTTAAATGTCATTTAATAAAATCTTGAGTTCCCAAAATAACATTTTTTTGTTGTACAAAAATTCACATGTTGTTTTTTGTGAAACATTGTTTCCAAATAACAGTCTTTGGTCCAAAATTTGTTTTTTTTTCATTAATTTGTTCGCCCAATTAATTTGGGTCCGTGCGTTGGGTTTGGGTCCCACCACGGAAAAAACCTATGCGCCCAATGAAAACAAAAAAGAAGCCTCGGATAACGACCGATTACCACGATGACGACCCACGCAAACGTTTTAAGCACAAAGATTTACGGATATGCACCTGGAATGTCCGGACCCTTGATATGGAAGGTGCCTCTATCCAGCTGGCAGATGTCCTCGAAAAATATAAGGCTGACATCACCGCTATCCAGGAGATGCGATGGACGGGACAGGGCTCCTCGAAACAAGCGTACTGTGATATCTAAAACAGCTGCCATGCGGAGAGACACGAATTTGGATGTGGATTTGTGGTCGGGAAGAGACTCCGCCACCTTGTCTCTAGGTTCACGCCCGTGGACGAAAGGCTGGCAACAATCCGCATCAAAGCTAAATATTTCCACATCAGCCTAATTTGTGCTCACGCTCCGACGAACGAGAAAGATGACGAGAAAAAAGAGCGCTTTTACGAGCGCTTTTACGAGCGCCTAGACAATGCATACGAGCGCTGCTCCCGCCACGATATCAAAATCGTGCTAGGCGATTTTAACGCCAAGGTGGGCAGAGAAGCCATCTATATTCCCACAATCAAAAAATTTAGCCTCCATGCCAATACTTCCGATAACGGAACGAGGCTAATCACTTCGCCGCAGCACGAAACATGGTAGTAGCACTAGATTCGAACATTTCGATATCCACAAGGCCACATGGTTGTCGCCCGATCAAAAAACGCGAAACCAAATTGATCACGTTGTGATTGACGGAAGGCTCGCTTCGAGCGTGACGGACGTAAGCACTATCCGAGGTGCCAATATGGACTCGGATCATTACCTTGTAGCAGCCAAGGTCCGCACGCGCTTAAGCGCTGCGAAGAACGTACGGAACCAAACGCAGAGAAAGCTAGACGTCGGAAAGCTGCAATCACAACAGACAACGCAAGCCTTTTCCACTCGACTCTCACACCTGCTTAGACAAAGCACTCATCCTCTCGATGATATAAGCGCGCAGTTGAACCATGTCTCCTGCTCTATGCGTACGGCTGCCGAAGGAATCCAACGCCCCCTGAGGAATCAGTGGTATGACCAAGAGTGTCGCGCGGCCACTGCAGAGAAAGACACTGCGTACAAATCCACCCTGCAGTCAGTAGCTACGCGATCTGCGAAGGAGCGATACAAAGAGAAGAGAAGGGAAGAGAGACGTCTTTTCAGGCGTAAAAAAAGCGAGGCAGAAAGACGTGAATGTGAGGAGATTGAGATGCATGGGGACAGGAATGAGGCTTGAAAATTCTTCGATTCGGTTCAAAATCCGGATCCTCTTCTTGTAAAGATGAAAACGGGAATTTAGTCACAGATATCCAGAGCACACTGAAGATATGGAGGGATCACTTCTCTAATCACTTCTGCTGACCGGTGATGATGACCGCAATTTCACCGATAGAGAAGTAAACGCGGCAACCCCAGTACTTGATGACGACGTTGAGATTCCGCCACCCGACCATGACGAGGTCAAAACAGCCATTGCTCGGCTGAAAAACAACAAAGCTGCAGGTGCTGATGGCCTGCCTACTGAATTGTTTAAAACCGGAGGCGAAGAGCTAATAGAGAGCATGCACGAGCTCGTAAGCAGAATATGGTCGGATGAAAGCATGCCAAGTGACTGGAACCTCAGTGTACTCTGCCTAATCCTTAAGAAAGGGGATTCCACTATCTGCGCTAACTACCGTGGGATCAGCCTACTCAATATCGCATACATGGTTCTATCGAGCGTATTATGTGAAAGACTGAGGCCCAGCGTCAACAGACTGATTGGACCTTATCAGTGCGGCTTCAGACCTGGAAAGTCCACCATAGACCATATTTTCACATTGCGCCTTATCCAGGAAAAGACCATAGAAAAACAAATCGACACCTACCACCTATTAGTCGACTATAAAGCCGCCTTCGACACTCCGATAAGGGAACGATTATACGCCGCAATGTCTGAGTTCGGTATACCTGCGAAACTTATAAGGCTTTGCAGGATGACCCTGAGCAACACACGAGCTGCCGAGCTCCGTCAAAGCGGTACTATCCTTAACAAAAGTGTCATGCTGCTCGCATATGCCGACGATATTGATATCATTGGCAGGAGCACATGAGCAGTCAGCGCAGCATTCTCCAGATTGAAGAAAGAGTCGCGTCGAATGGGTCTAGCGGTGAACGAGGACAAGACGAAGTTCCTTGTGTCAACAAGCAAAAAAGAGCCCGTGCGTCTTGGACAAAAAGCTGATTTTGACACCCACAAGTTCGACATTGTGAAGGACTTCGTCTATCTGGGATCCAGCGTAAACAGCAACAACGACGTCAGCCTGGAGATCAAACGGAGAATAACTCTTGCCAACAGGTGCTACTTTGGGCTCAGTAGGCAATTGAGAACGCTCTACAAGTCACTCATCATGTCCGTCCTACTTTCTGGTGCAGAAACATGGACGTTGGCCTCCACCGAAGATAGAGTAATGGGAGCGTTCGAGAGAAAGATTCTCCGTAAAATCTTTTGCCCTATCTGCTTTGCTAACGAGTATTGAAACAGGATGAACCATGAGCTGTATGAGTTATTCGACGACATTGACATAGTCAAGACCTAGCCAGCGGCTTCGCTGGCTAGGTCATGTCGAACGAATGGATGAGCGTGGACAGCGTAGAAGAGGGCGTCCAAATCTGCGTTGGAAAGACCAAGTTGAAGACAACCTGGCAACGTTTGGTATTTCTAACTGGCGTCAGTGCGCGCAAAGCAGATCTGACGCGGCTTCATCTCAGCGTCCAAAAACGACCCACGGTTGTAAGGACCATTTAAGTAAGTATATAATAAGGTAACAAAAAACAATGGTGATACAAGAAAAAATTAGTAACTAATACGGAAAATAAAGTGCAAGTTCGAACATTTCAAGCTGAGCTGTAAAGGTTGGATTACGGTTACTTTTGATTACGATTATTAAAGAATCGTAATCAAAAGTTTTTATTACGATTCTTAGTAGTCGTAATCAAAATTTTTGATTACGATTCGTAGTAGTCGTAATCAAAAATTTTGATTACGATTCTTAGTAGTCGTGATCAAAAATTTTGATTACGATTAGAAATAATCAAAAAGTAATTTGATTCTTAGTACATTTTTTGATTATTTTTACCACTACTTTAAAATAATCAAAAACTACTAGTTTCCGAATACTTTTTTTTTGATTATTTGAAAATAATCAAAAAAAAAAGTAATCCGACTACTTTTTTTTTGATTATTTGAAAATAATCAAAAAAAAAAATAATCCGACTACTTTTTTTTGATTATCTGCCAATAATCAAAAAAGTAATCCGACTAATTTTTTGTTTATTTCTATTTTTCTTGATTATTTTTTGATTATCAAATAATCAAAAAATAGAAGTAATCAAAAAAAAGTAGTCGGATTACTTTTTTGATTATTGGCAGATAATCAAAAAAAAGTAGTCGGATTACTTTTTTTTGATTATTTTCAAATAATCAAAGAAAAAGTAGTCGAATTATTAGTTTTTGATTATTTTAAAGTAGTGGTGAAAATATTAAAAAAATGTACTAAGAATCAAATTACTTTTTGATTATTTCTAATCGTAATAAAAATTTTTGATTACGACTACTAAAAATCGTAATCAAAATTTTTTATTTTCTTTAGTAATCGTAATCAAAAGTAATCGTAATCTAACCTTTACAGCTCTGCTTTCAAGTATACAGGCAGATATTTATTTGCAGATATTGCAGTTCACTGCATTGTTGATATTTAATTTCTTTGGTTTTATGGATGGAAATTGTACATAATTCTTCTTCTTTTCATGAAGTTTAAGATCATTTACCGATGTATTCTTCTTGCTTTTATTTAAGGTCCGCTTCTCGGTTCTTCTCTGCAATTCAGATCAAATCTCAGGTGAAGTCAAAATGTTACTTTTCATTGACTTGTGGTTACAATTGAATTTTTTTCTTGGCGAAATCAATTAAATAATTCATATAACACAATATTTTCACTAAAATAACAACAAACATTGTTAAATTACGTTTTCCACTTTACCCCAATATAATAATTTGAACATAACTTAGCACAATATAAGCAATGTTGAATTATTTGAAAATGATGGAAAACAAGAAATTTTATACAAAAACCGAAACCGTAACTTGGAACCGGTATACCGAAACCGTTTCGTAATAAAAACCTAAAACCGAAACCGTAACCGAAACCGAAACGCGGAAAAACCGAAACCGAAATCATTATTCGTTTAGGTTTCAATCCTTGATTATAATTGAGTAAAATTGTCGCGCACACAATTTTGAAGTATATCTACTTATTCCTGCTCCCTAAAAAAAAACTATGAAAAGATACATGTATCTGCATGTATTTATTTTTTATTTCCTCATATATATATATGTATGTGTTCTCATGGGTTCTCATATTATCTCATATATATTCTCATATTATCGATATATATATATATATATATATATCGATAATATGAGAATATATATGAGATAATATGAGAACACATGAGAACACATGAGAACACATGAGAACACATGAGAACACATGAGAACACATGAGAACACATGAGAACACATGAGAACACATGAGAACACATGAGAACACACGATAGAACACACGACCTGCTGGAATCAGGCCATGTATTTCCCTCGAACACTTACCATTGTAATACCTATAAAACAGGCTTACGGTCCTTCGGTGGAGGGAGGGGTGAATCCATTCTTCTGTGAGATAACAGACAACATTGGGTCTTGCTTGCATTAAAATCAACTCTATTTGTAAGACCCCACTGAGAGATTTTTTTAAGGTCATTATTGAGTGTATCATTCATTGTGCGCCTTTTACTCTCAATCTCCAAAGAATTTGGGCGCTTGGTGAACGAATATGAATGACAATTGTTGCTGTCATCTGCAAAGGAATGGATTGGGTTCTGGGTCGATGACAGAAGGTCATTGATAAAAACCAGAAATAGGGACGGGGATAGGACGGAACCCTACGGGACTCCAGAATTGATGGAATGTTGTTCTGAGAAAACACCATCCATCGCAACTCGTATTGAACGACCCTGGAGAAAACTCGATATCCATCGAGTAAAAGAATTATCGACACCATATGCAATTAGTTTTGATACGAGGGCTTCATGCCATACTCGATCAAAAGCCTTGGAAATATCAAGAGCAACAACCTTACTCTCCCCGAAAAGGTGAATACATTTATCCCACTTTTCGGAGAGGACCGCCATCAAGTCACCGGTGGATCTGGTCCTACAGAGTGAATTGTGTGGAGGAAGATCATCATCATCGTCATCAACATCGCCACTACGGAAAAATTAATACTGATGTCGAACTGAAATTTAGACTAGCGGACGCTGAACTATAACGTGTGTCGGTCGGGTAGGGAAGCCACAATAAGACAGTAGCAAAAGAAATAAAAAACCAACTGCGGTTCCACATACAAAAAGATGGACTCTGGAAAAATCCTAATCAGTGAGGAACTATTGTTCATAGTGATAACGCAGTTGCAAAGGATTATAATAAGTGTAAATTCATTACACAAAAGTGTACAGTAAGGATTATATCAAAAGGATTATATATAAATAAAAATAAAAATTCACTATCTATATAAATAAAGCAGTCTTAAATTATGACACCACAATTTAAAGTGAGTGAGTGATGAAAAAATCACAGTGACAGTGAGGACGACATGGGAGTCGAGTGGGGATGTTGAGTCATTTGTCTGGACAAAAAACAAAAAAAAACGAGAAATATACCTAAAGGATAATAAGTACAAAATGATTATTATACAGACTGTTTCCATTTTTAAAAATTCAATATCAGTGGTTGGTTCGGAAACTATATTTACAGTTTACTATTAATATTTTAGTTCCGGTTACAATTCGACTGGAAAAATACAAAGCATATTTCAACGCTAAATTTGAGGGTAAGGTGTGTGTAGAAACAGAACAATACTTTCCCGAGTCAATTACCTGAAAATAATACTTCCTCGAGACAATTTTACAGAAAAGATTGCTGTCCCGGACAATTTTTTATCAGACAACTATTCACCGACAATTCATTCTCCGATAATTCTGTTCTTAGAATTTTTAGAGAGTAAAATTTTCCCGAGACTATTCTTTCGCTACAGTTCTGAAGAACTTCGGACGAGCTCTCTCACCATTTGTGCTGAAAGTGGTGGGACCTACAGTTTAATGTCGAATCCTAACGCCGCTGTAGCTCAGTGGTTAGTGCGTTGGACTGCGAGCCAAAAGTTCCCCGGTTCAAGCCTGGACTGGGGCTAACAACATCTTTTCATAGAAACAATTTTCTATACCGCGCTACCTCTCGTCAGTAAATGGCCTATGAAAAGCTCTCACCCGCCGTTCGGATTCGGCAATAAACTGTAGGTCCCACCACTTTGAGTACAAATATAACACGCACAGCTCAAAATGGTGAGAGAGCTCGGCCGAAGTTCTATACAGGACTGTAGCGCCAAACTATTATATATATATATATATATATATATATATATATATATATATATATATATATATATATATATATATATATATATATATATATATTCCTAACGGTGGAGTAGAGCTTTTTTCATGGGCGGTGTAGGTCCCAGCACTTTGAATACAAATATAACACGCACAGCTCAAATGGTGATAGAGCTCGGCCTAAGTTCTATACAAGACTGTAGCGCCAAACTATTTGTATTGATAGATGATTGTTTGTAACTAATTTTAAATTTTATAACATTATCTTGAATACTTTACGAGATTTGGGATCCTAAAAAGTAAACACATATATTGTATGGGATGTAGTTGAGTACGTTGACTAATTTTACTCATTTTCGAACTTCAAATTACTTTTCTACTAAAATATATTTAAATTAAATTTAATCGCATTCGGAATAGTGTTTATGAAGTTATCCTGTATAGGCGGACAGACAGACGGCCATGTCTAAATCGATTCGAAAAGTGATGCTGATCAAGAAAATATATACTTTTCATACCGGTCACGCTTTCTCAGATGCGCTAAAATATCCTCATATACATAGTATAACCTGTAACCAGTGTTCACATTTTTCACCAATGCAAATGGAGTAGATTTGAAAAAGAAAAGAGTAGAATGAGAACACTGCCTGTAACCCATGGGTGTAGGGTATAAAAATACAAAAGAGTTTTTTTAGTTTACACCCAATTCTAATGCTTTATATGAATTTTTTGTGACATCAAAATGTATCCATAGAATTATTTTATGTTTACCTCGGTTTCTTTAAAAAAGGTGGAGGCTAATTTTGGAATATCACAGGCTATGAATCATCTCGCTTTTCAGATTTTTCCCAATTTTTTAAATGCATCTTTGATTTAAATTTTTGAGAAAAAAATTACATTTTTCGAGTTCTTCTATCGAATTTTCTAAAACCAGTAAACCAATTTCAAAATGTTGTGAGAAATGTTTATTGGATTTTAAATTATCTTTTATTACATAAGATCAAACTCGTTATTTAAAACGCGAAATATTTGGAAATCTATGTGACCACCTTTTTGAATGATCGGTTCAAGAGTTATTGGGCGATATCTCGTAAACCTGTCCATAGAATTTTTTAAATTAATATATTCGAATTCTACGGGTCATTACAAATAATACAAAAATAGTGCAATTTACTGCGCAAACTTTTTTTTTTTATTTTGTTGTGTAGTGTAATCTATTAACATTTTAATTCTACTATTTATAGGTAACCAAACATCTCACAGATTTGGACATATCTGAAATATTTAAAATAATATATGGGTAATTAATTCCACATCAAATCGACAGGGTTTTAAATTTTTTTCTTCGATTTTCATGAAATTTAGTTTACACCTTTGAATAGATAAAAAAATATAAGTTGATTTTTTGTTCGAAATTGTAAATTTCACAAAATTATGATGCTTCAAAAAATCACAACTTTTCTTTATAGAGGTAACTAGTTTTTGATTCTGGTTTACAATATTTGTTTTTAATTCGGTTTATATTTATTATGTTATTGTAGAATTTTCGAACTCGAATTTCGGCAAAAACAGCTATTTTGATTTGGCTCAAATTTAGTTATTAATCAATATTTTTTATACATATTTTTTTTAGTAAACTTGTTAGTTTAATTTTCAAAATTCACTTTTTCGATTTACCTCACGTTTGATTCAGGTAAAAAAATTTCAAAATTACATTGGTCAATGTTTTAAAGGTTTTTGTAGAGGTATTTTGTGCTTTAATAGAGGTTTATTTTTTTTGAATTCTTTCTCAAAACACATACATAATTGCAATTAACAATACAATAAAAATATAAACAAAGTAACGAAGTAATATTTAATAACTGCCACTTAACCCTTAAATGCCCACTGGTTCCGCGAGGAACAAACGGATGAAAATCAAAACTTTTATTTAATCTATTATAGTAATGAATTTGTCGAAATCGAAGCTGAACAAAATATTGTCGTGATCGATGTAGTATGTAGAAGCTATTGTAAGTGTTTGAAATAAATGTAATTTTTTATTTTAGTGGATTTTTTCGAATTTTTAGTTGGTTCTTTGCGGAACCATATGGGAACGATATCGACTACAATTCGTTTTAAAATCGGTTGAATAACGTGTGACTAAAATTTTTAATTCATGTATCAAACGAAACGTTGAGCTTGCGCTTGTTTTGAGTATTTTTTCATATAAATCATACGACAAAGTAAAAAAAATATAATTTTTGTACATATATCAAAAAAATGTTGGCAATACAAAAATATTGAAAAAACGTTTGATTCAAAGAGCAAAATGAACGAAACGTTTAAAATAAGTTATACCCATTTTAAACGAAGGTGACTGAAAACGTGTCGTAGTCAGACGATAATAAAAAGATACATTATTAGGGGCTAAATAAACTTTTATAGACAAAAATGTGTTTGTATTCAAACGTCGTGGGACCATTCCTACATGGATGTTTTCAATTAACACATTTATAAATGCATTTGTTTGCAAAATGATTTTGACATATATTGAGGTAAAACAAACTTTCGTGAAAATAAATAAAACAGCTTTTATAATAAACTAACATGTACAATTTTGAGAGCAAAGTATTAGCACGTTGCAAAATAAATTCATTTGCCGAAAACGATCTGCTTCAATATTACTTATTTTAGTTGGTTCTTTGCGGAACCATATGGGAACGATATCGACTACAATTCGTTTTAAAATCGGTTGAATAACGTGTGACTAAAATTTTTAATTCATGTATCAAACGAAACGTTGAGCTTGCGCTTGTTTTGAGTATTTTTTCATATAAATCATACGACAAAGTAAAAAAAATATAATTTTTGTACATATATCAAAAAAATGTTGGCAATACAAAAATATTGAAAAAACGTTTGATTCAAAGAGCAAAATGAACGAAACGTTTAAAATAAGTTATACCCATTTTAAACGAAGGTGACTGAAAACGTGTCGTAGTCAGACGATAATAAAAAGATACATTATTAGGGGCTAAATAAACTTTTATAGACAAAAATGTGTTTGTATTCAAACGTCGTGGGACCATTCCTACATGGATGTTTTCAATTAACACATTTATAAATGCATTTGTTTGCAAAATGATTTTGACATATATTGAGGTAAAACAAACTTTCGTGAAAATAAATAAAACAGCTTTTATAATAAACTAACATGTACAATTTTGAGAGCAAAGTATTAGCACGTTGCAAAATAAATTCATTTGCCGAAAACGATCTGCTTCAATATTACTTATGTGTTATTTTTATAATATTTTTTTTTTCAAATCATCAAATCTCTAAAACCCCACCATCTGAAAAGCTAAAATTTTTCCAATACCTTTTTTTTAGTTGTTTCACCACATTTTTTATATTTATTTGGGGCTCCACAAACGAAGTATTTTTTTTTATACTATATAGGAATTCAACATTTATAAAGTCGCATGATTTCATAGTATTTATAGTATTTAAACTTACTCGCGAGGTCACGGTGTTAAACGTATGTAAAACGTCAACATTATACTTATATAATTATAAATACATCTTTTGAGATATAAGTGAATGAAATATTTGTATGACAATCAATATGTATAAAAAAATTTTGCGTGGTCCGCCCAATTACATTTTTCAAATTTATTTTTTTTTAGTTTTTTATACTTTATATAATTTTTTTAATTTATGGGGATATAAGACGTAAATTTCTGATATATGAATAATATTCTGAGGGTTAATATCCCCACCATAGGTGTAGGGTATTCCATAGTCGGGCCCGATATCCCCACCATAGGTGTAGGGTATTCCATAGTCGGGCCCGACCGACTATAAAAATCCGCCCCATGTGACCGAACTTACCCATGTGACCTAACTTTCCCAACTCGTTTAAAATGCCATTGTTCACATGTACAACTTAATTAATATTTGATTTTGTTTCCAAATTCATTGTCCAAATTGATTCAATTATTAATTTTTTGATGTATTAATTTCTGATCTAAGTTCGGTTCCAGTTCTGGTTTTCTGAACCAGTTTCAGTTCCGATTAAATAAAAAATAAAATAACGATTCCAGTTTCATAAAAAATTAAAAAAAACGGTTCCAATTCCGGTTCTATAAAAATGAAACGGTTCCAGTTCCGGTTCCTCCCGAGCCCTGGTTTTAACCAAAGGTTATTGAGCAGTTCTCAACAGCGAAAGTGTGGGAACTAATATATCTTTCAATAAAAAAAAACAATTAAAACAAAAAACCAGTTGGGAAGGTTAGATCACATGGGAAATTTTAAAGTAGGTGTAATTATGATAGTTAGGATTATCAAAATTATAGTCGGTCTAAGCCGACTATAAATACCCTACACATATGTGTGGTTACCATTCAAAGTGATATATAGGTCACCAGGGTATACGAATCCTGAAAATAACTACAAACATTCAATCGCTGAAGAATTTCCATTCATTTGATACCCATATTTACAAATGGGTAGGTGTACCGAATTTCGATTTTTTTTTTTGTGAACCACAAGTCTTTTCGCCGGAAAACATTATTATCATGTATTTGAGCATGATGTCAATATATATTTGACCAACAAAGTTTACCTAAGCACGTATACATAAAAATTGATCTTTATATGTACATTTTATATGTGGTATTTGAACATAAGTGGTCGGATCATAGGTCACCATGGACCGATCTCGCCAATTTTTTCGCACATACAGCGTAGGTATATTAGTAATCTAAGTTATAAGTTTCATTTATCTAGCTCTTCAATTTTAAAAGTCTTAGGGATTTCAACAGACAGACAGACAGACGGACAGACAGACGGACAGACAGACAGACAGACGGACAGACGGACATCGCTAAATCGACTCAGGAGGTCATGCTGATCAAGAATATATATACTTTTCCATACCGGAGATGCTTTCTTCTGGGTGTTACAAACGGCGTACCAAACTGAATATACCCTTTCACTCTTAGTGTAGGGTATAAAAAATCCGGTGGATTGGAATTTTTTTTAAGTACGAATTTTTTCCAGCCCTACACATAACGCAGAAAAATATAAGAAAAAAATTACAAACACATTCCAAAATAGATACTGAATTTGTGGTTGATTAATAACTGGAGTTCTGATGTGACCAATACAAAAAGCATAAGAGAAAATTCGATAGATAAATCGAAACAAAAGAAGAATCATTCAATATAAATAGCAGCATGCGCTTCTTGAGTTTAGATAAGCGAGCTGTGGAATGGACGTGTTAATCAATATACGATGTCATTTAATAATATCTGTTTACGTAGAACGTAAACATAATGTGTGTGAACGCGCCCACCAGACCCACTCGTTGCAGCGATACTCGCTGCATTGAGTTTTAAAGTGCAAGATCGTCACTCGCTACGTGTACCCTCAAACCGATCGAACGCACTTAACCCACCAGTCTCCGGACATTGAATGTTTACTTTTCAAATTAAACAAATAATAAACAACACGTCTAGGCGACAAATAACAAAACACATAAACATAAATGCATAAACGAACCCAATGCACATATGAGATACAAATTTTAATACATTTATTGTTGCAACCCAATTAAATTGAATATTTCGATTGAATTGTTATCATTCAATCGTCATCGTTCGCCACCCGATCATTTTGGTCCCATCGAACAGCGGATTGACCCGACCCAATTTTGCAATATTTGCAATAATTGACCCACCCAAAACAAAAAGTGAAACAGTGAAAACAAAATAAGTGTTTCAAATATGGCTAAAGTTTGTGCAAAAAATTGTATTTTTTTTTTGCGATCAACAACAATAAAACACGAAACGATCGTTTCATCATAATCGTTAGAGTGCCAAATTTATTATCAATTAAACTAATATTAACTTGTCTGTTTTCACACAAATATATTTATAATTGTATATTTGTTATAAATTAAAAATTTTTTCTTTTACTAAAGTGCCAAAATTACTGCTTTAATTGTTTTCAGCAAATTACTCGCTGCACTCATTGCTTATTTCTCTTCTTTGTTTTATTTGCTCATTAAACAAAGAAACATAAAACATTCATATATTTACAGCAGAGGAGCTTTTGTATGGATTTTAGTGGGATTTGAAATTTACCCTTTAGAAATATATAATTTTATAAAAAAAAAGTTTTCAAGTTTTTTTTTCTGATTTTTTACCTGAAAAAATAATTACGACCCGTCGTAATTCAAATTTTTTTTTTTTGAAAATTAACCCACATCTACCCATACATAAAATTTATTTATAAATTTGTATGTGAATTTTTTAGATTTCTTTTCTAAAAAATTATTAGAACCCGTGAGAATCTAAATTTTTATTTTTAGATTAAGTCATCTAAGACCCAACATTTTTAGTGAATTTTTAAGATTTTCTCAGAGTATTTAAATTTATTCAGTATTTAAATATTTAATAAACTCAACCCAACTAAAAGAAATAAAGGAAATAAAACGGCGGCTCTGACAGGATTTTTTCATTTCGGAAACGATATTATTGAATTTGAACAAACTATTTGCGAGAACTCTACCCAAGATTTAATACCTCATGCCTTGGAGTTTCATCAGAAGCAGCTTACATTTCTGTGGGATAATTTCCAAGCTTCGTATAATTCTGTACGAAGTGAAGCCGACAATCCCGATGTGGACAGAAAGAAGCTGAAGGATAAATATGTCAAAGCGTAAAACGCGTACATACGCTGTATTGCTTCAATTTCAGACATAATGGAGACGTTCAAACACCCGATAGAAACTCCTAAGGCAAGAGAAGAACGACCCCGACACAATTCGGACCCTCTATTCATTTACCCCAATGTGACATGGATATTTTTGAAGGTGATTATCAGCGCAAGTTTTTTTTGACTTTTGCCAAAAAATGCCATTAACGAAATAAATATTAGACATGTAAAAGAGAAATCTGTGATTGTCAATAAAAATAGTTCATTGAAGAATTTTATATATTTTTTTTTTGCCATTTTATGCCTTTTTTTTCAATTTTTGCCTATTTTTATTGTTTTTTTGTGCCATTTTGCCTGCTATTTTGAACTATATTTTGTGCAAAAAAAACTTGCCCAGGTGATTATGTTACATGGCCTACTTTCAGAGATCTGTTTTCGGCTATGTACATTAACAATTCTCGATTAAGTGATGTAGAAAAACTATTCTACCTTAATCAAAAGACCCGAGGCGAAGCAAAGGATATTGTAAAAAATGCTCCGCTTACTAATGAAGGATTCTGATTAGCATGGTCTCGTAGAAAAATATGAGAATAAACGGATGCAAATTAATGAACAATTCCATTAGGAACCCTCAAAGGTCTATAAATGACTGTGTAATATCCCTACAAAATTAGCAAAGTGAGAACTTTGAGAAATCTCTAACGGACATATCATTTGTTCCATCATTGAAAACTTTGAATGTGTTTCTGACCCGAATACTTGATGCTGTTGATGATATGAAGTCGGCGACTTCTTATCACAACCGAGATAGTTCTGAACCCGAATCTTGGGGAGAAGACCAAGACCCACATTTTCAAAGCCAACCCAATGGGAATTCGAAGAGGACCTTTGCCGATTATGCAAAGCCCAGTACACTTTCATCGAGTGCCCGAGATTCGTAGCCATGAAAGTGGATGAAAGACTCGACGTCGTGAGAAAAGTAGGATTGTGCTATAATTGCTTAGCAACCACTCACAGCATTAAAAATTGTATAAGTGAGTGTAAGTGTCAGACATGTGGAAAAAGACATCATTAACTTCTTCATCTAAACTCAAACCTTGAGTCAGAATTAAATACACCACCCAGTACAAGTGCAGCTGCTATAACCCAAGCATTTACGACCTAAATACAGTCCACTGACCCTAGACCCACAAAAGGAAATAACGAAAAATCACATACTGCTGGAAAGAAAATGATTCTAAGTACATCAATGGTCAACGTTAAACACAGAGGAAAACAATTCGTTGCGCGTGTCTTGATTGATCCAGGATCTGAAACCACATTTGCGACAGAAGAATTGAATAAGCGGATAGGGCTTTCAACCCGTTCATTTAATGCCAAAGTGAGTGGTCTTAACCAAACGATTTCTGCACACCTATCAGAATCTTGCGAGTTGACACTGAGTTCTCCAAACTTTAAAGTTCATGCACTTGTATTTAAGACCCTAACGAATGATTTGCCTACCTATGCAATCGACCATTTGCAGTAATTTTCCCAACCTTAATCTGGCTGACCCAAAGTTCTACAAGATCCGACCCGTGGATATGATAATTGTTGCGAACTATATCCAAAAATAATCCAAAGTGGTGTCCTGCACAATGTGTTAGAATCATTAAAAGCGCAGGAGACTAAATTTGGATGGCACACCCACGTCCTTCAATATTGTGTCAATGTACAACAAGGTGTAACTTGCTGAAACAAAATGGTGCATCGACTCGTCCAATGGCATGCGAACTTTGCCATCAGGACAATCACAAGTTATAACGTAGTGAAGAATTTCCACTACTGCGTGAATTCCTTGGCCCGATCTCAAAACACAGAAAAATGCACCAGCAACAACACATGTGTCGTGTGTCATGAGAAGTCTGCACCCATTTAGCAGAAATGAATTGAAGCAATTAACACGGCCACTGACCCATAGTGGCCCCTGATTAAGCAACTAATCAGACCCATATTTTTAGCCAAAAAGAATTATGTCGATGTGGCTAACTTAGCCTGATGTATTGCATGTTCTTGGCTGATCCACAGTATTGTATTTATGCTGGACCCTAAAATTTGTACCTTTAGACCCTTGTTTTGCAGTTTCTGCAAGGCGGGCATAATGTTTACGTAGAACGTAAACACAATGTGTATGAACACGCCCGTCAGACCTACTCGTTGCAGCGATACTCGCTGCATTGAGTTTTAAAGTGCAAGATCGTCACTCGCTACGTGTACCCTCAAACCAATCGAACGCACCCGTCTCCGGACATTATAAGTTTACTTTTCAAATTAAACAAATAATAATACGCGACAAATAACAAAACACATAAAAACCCGTTAAAGCGACAATCGGTCACGGCGAGAAACAAACATATAATTAAACATAAATCACCCACAGCAACAATCAACACATTTCACAACAACAAACAGGAACAATCCATTTATACGGAAGACAATAAGGAACTTCCACAAACAAAACATCAAACACATCATTTAAAGTGCAAAAACCCAATGCACATATAAGGTACAATTTTTAATACATTTATTGTTGCTTATTGAATATTTCGATTGAATTGTTATCATTCAATCGTCATCGTTCGCCACCCGAACATTTTGTTCCCATCGAGCAGCGGATTGACCCGACCCAATTTTGCAATATTTGCAATAATTGACCCACCCAAAACAAAAAGTGAAACAGTGAAAACAAAATAAGTGTTTCAAATATGGCTAAAGTTTGTGCAAAAAATTGTATTTTTTTTTTGCGATCAACAACAATAAAACACGAAACGATCGTTTCATCATAATCGTTAGAGTGCCAAATTTATTATCAATTAAACTAATATTAACTTGTCTGTTTTCACACAAATATATTTATAATTGTATATTTGTTATAAATTAAAAATTTTTTCTTTTACTAAAGTGCCAAAATTACTGCTTTAATTGTTTTCAGCAAATTACTCGCTGCACTCATTGCTTATTTCTCTTCTTTGTTTTATTTGCTCATTAAACAAAGAAACATAAAACATTCATATATTTACAGCAGAGGAGCTTTTGTATGGATTTTAGTGGGATTTGAAATTTACCCTTTAGAAATATATAATTTTATAAAAAAAAAGTTTTCAAGTTTTTTTTTCTGATTTTTTACCTGAAAAAATAATTACGACCCGTCGTAATTCAAATTTTTTTTTTTTGAAAATTAACCCACATCTACCCATACATAAAATTTATTTATAAATTTGTATGTGAATTTTTTAGATTTCTTTTCTAAAAAATTATTAGAACCCGTGAGAATCTAAATTTTTATTTTTAGATTAAGTCATCTAAGACCCAACATTTTTAGTGAATTTTTAAGATTTTCTCAGAGTATTTAAATTTATTCAGTATTTAAATATTTAATAAACTCAACCCAACTAAAAGAAATAAAGGAAATAAAACGGCGGCTCTGACAGGATTTTTTCATTTCGGAAACGATATTATTGAATTTGAACAAACTATTTGCGAGAACTCTACCCAAGATTTAATACCTCATGCCTTGGAGTTTCATCAGAAGCAGCTTACATTTCTGTGGGATAATTTCCAAGCTTCGTATAATTCTGTACGAAGTGAAGCCGACAATCCCGATGTGGACAGAAAGAAGCTGAAGGATAAATATGTCAAAGCGTAAAACGCGTACATACGCTGTATTGCTTCAATTTCAGACATAATGGAGACGTTCAAACACCCGATAGAAACTCCTAAGGCAAGAGAAGAACGACCCCGACACAATTCGGACCCTCTATTCATTTACCCCAATGTGACATGGATATTTTTGAAGGTGATTATCAGCGCAAGTTTTTTTTGACTTTTGCCAAAAAATGCCATTAACGAAATAAATATTAGACATGTAAAAGAGAAATCTGTGATTGTCAATAAAAATAGTTCATTGAAGAATTTTATATATTTTTTTTTTGCCATTTTATGCCTTTTTTTTCAATTTTTGCCTATTTTTATTGTTTTTTTGTGCCATTTTGCCTGCTATTTTGAACTATATTTTGTGCAAAAAAAACTTGCCCAGGTGATTATGTTACATGGCCTACTTTCAGAGATCTGTTTTCGGCTATGTACATTAACAATTCTCGATTAAGTGATGTAGAAAAACTATTCTACCTTAATCAAAAGACCCGAGGCGAAGCAAAGGATATTGTAAAAAATGCTCCGCTTACTAATGAAGGATTCTGATTAGCATGGTCTCGTAGAAAAATATGAGAATAAACGGATGCAAATTAATGAACAATTCCATTAGGAACCCTCAAAGGTCTATAAATGACTGTGTAATATCCCTACAAAATTAGCAAAGTGAGAACTTTGAGAAATCTCTAACGGACATATCATTTGTTCCATCATTGAAAACTTTGAATGTGTTTCTGACCCGAATACTTGATGCTGTTGATGATATGAAGTCGGCGACTTCTTATCACAACCGAGATAGTTCTGAACCCGAATCTTGGGGAGAAGACCAAGACCCACATTTTCAAAGCCAACCCAATGGGAATTCGAAGAGGACCTTTGCCGATTATGCAAAGCCCAGTACACTTTCATCGAGTGCCCGAGATTCGTAGCCATGAAAGTGGATGAAAGACTCGACGTCGTGAGAAAAGTAGGATTGTGCTACAATTGCTTAGCAACCACTCACAGCATTAAAAATTGTATAAGTGAGTGTAAGTGTCAGACATGTGGAAAAAGACATCATTAACTTCTTCATCTAAACTCAAACCTTGAGTCAGAATTAAATACACCACCCAGTACAAGTGCAGCTGCTATAACCCAAGCATTTACGACCTAAATACAGTCCACTGACCCTAGACCCACAAAAGGAAATAACGAAAAATCACATACTGCTGGAAAGAAAATGATTCTAAGTACATCAATGGTCAACGTTAAACACAGAGGAAAACAATTCGTTGCGCGTGTCTTGATTGATCCAGGATCTGAAACCACATTTGCGACAGAAGAATTGAATAAGCGGATAGGGCTTTCAACCCGTTCATTTAATGCCAAAGTGAGTGGTCTTAACCAAACGATTTCTGCACACCTATCAGAATCTTGCGAGTTGACACTGAGTTCTCCAAACTTTAAAGTTCATGCACTTGTATTTAAGACCCTAACGAATGATTTGCCTACCTATGCAATCGACCATTTGCAGTAATTTTCCCAACCTTAATCTGGCTGACCCAAAGTTCTACAAGATCCGACCCGTGGATATGATAATTGTTGCGAACTATATCCAAAAATAATCCAAAGTGGTGTCCTGCACAATGTGTTAGAATCATTAAAAGCGCAGGAGACTAAATTTGGATGGCACACCCACGTCCTTCAATATTGTGTCAATGTACAACAAGGTGTAACTTGCTGAAACAAAATGGTGCATCGACTCGTCCAATGGCATGCGAACTTTGCCATCAGGACAATCACAAGTTATAACGTAGTGAAGAATTTCCACTACTGCGTGAATTCCTTGGCCCGATCTCAAAACACAGAAAAATGCACCAGCAACAACACATGTGTCGTGTGTCATGAGAAGTCTGCACCCATTTAGCAGAAATGAATTGAAGCAATTAACACGGCCACTGACCCATAGTGGCCCCTGATTAAGCAACTAATCAGACCCATATTTTTAGCCAAAAAGAATTATGTCGATGTGGCTAACTTAGCCTGATGTATTGCATGTTCTTGGCTGATCCACAGTATTGTATTTATGCTGGACCCTAAAATTTGTACCTTTAGACCCTTGTTTTGCAGTTTCTGCAAGGCGGGCATAATGTTTACGTAGAACGTAAACACAATGTGTATGAACACGCCCGTCAGACCTACTCGTTGCAGCGATACTCGCTGCATTGAGTTTTAAAGTGCAAGATCGTCACTCGCTACGTGTACCCTCAAACCAATCGAACGCACCCGTCTCCGGACATTATAAGTTTACTTTTCAAATTAAACAAATAATAATACGCGACAAATAACAAAACACATAAAAACCCGTTAAAGCGACAATCGGTCACGGCGAGAAACAAACATATAATTAAACATAAATCACCCACAGCAACAATCAACACATTTCACAACAACAAACAGGAACAATCCATTTATACGGAAGACAATAAGGAACTTCCACAAACAAAACATCAAACACATCATTTAAAGTGCAAAAACCCAATGCACATATAAGGTACAATTTTTAATACATTTATTGTTGCTTATTGAATATTTCGATTGAATTGTTATCATTCAATCGTCATCGTTCGCCACCCGAACATTTTGTTCCCATCGAGCAGCGGATTGACCCGACCCAATTTTGCAATATTTGCAATAATTGACCCACCCAAAACAAAAAGTGAAACAGTGAAAACAAAATAAGTGTTTCAAATATGGCTAAAGTTTGTGCAAAAAATTGTATTTTTTTTTTGCGATCAACAACAATAAAACACGAAACGATCGTTTCATCATAATCGTTAGAGTGCCAAATTTATTATCAATTAAACTAATATTAACTTGTCTGTTTTCACACAAATATATTTATAATTGTATATTTGTTATAAATTAAAAATTTTTTCTTTTACTAAAGTGCCAAAATTACTGCTTTAATTGTTTTCAGCAAATTACTCGCTGCACTCATTGCTTATTTCTCTTCTTTGTTTTATTTGCTCATTAAACAAAGAAACATAAAACATTCATATATTTACAGCAGAGGAGCTTTTGTATGGATTTTAGTGGGATTTGAAATTTACCCTTTAGAAATATATAATTTTATAAAAAAAAAGTTTTCAAGTTTTTTTTTCTGATTTTTTACCTGAAAAAATAATTACGACCCGTCGTAATTCAAATTTTTTTTTTTTGAAAATTAACCCACATCTACCCATACATAAAATTTATTTATAAATTTGTATGTGAATTTTTTAGATTTCTTTTCTAAAAAATTATTAGAACCCGTGAGAATCTAAATTTTTATTTTTAGATTAAGTCATCTAAGACCCAACATTTTTAGTGAATTTTTAAGATTTTCTCAGAGTATTTAAATTTATTCAGTATTTAAATATTTAATAAACTCAACCCAACTAAAAGAAATAAAGGAAATAAAACGGCGGCTCTGACAGGATTTTTTCATTTCGGAAACGATATTATTGAATTTGAACAAACTATTTGCGAGAACTCTACCCAAGATTTAATACCTCATGCCTTGGAGTTTCATCAGAAGCAGCTTACATTTCTGTGGGATAATTTCCAAGCTTCGTATAATTCTGTACGAAGTGAAGCCGACAATCCCGATGTGGACAGAAAGAAGCTGAAGGATAAATATGTCAAAGCGTAAAACGCGTACATACGCTGTATTGCTT
Source organism: Dryomyza anilis (assembly GCA_951804985.1). Classification (NCBI taxonomy): domain Eukaryota; kingdom Metazoa; phylum Arthropoda; class Insecta; order Diptera; family Dryomyzidae; genus Dryomyza; species Dryomyza anilis. The sequence goes on from OX638135.1 coordinate 64,074,006, forward strand.
CAATTTCAGACATAATGGAGACGTTCAAACACCCGATAGAAACTCCTAAGGCAAGAGAAGAACGACCCCGACACAATTCGGACCCTCTATTCATTTACCCCAATGTGACATGGATATTTTTGAAGGTGATTATCAGCGCAAGTTTTTTTTGACTTTTGCCAAAAAATGCCATTAACGAAATAAATATTAGACATGTAAAAGAGAAATCTGTGATTGTCAATAAAAATAGTTCATTGAAGAATTTTATATATTTTTTTTTTGCCATTTTATGCCTTTTTTTTCAATTTTTGCCTATTTTTATTGTTTTTTTGTGCCATTTTGCCTGCTATTTTGAACTATATTTTGTGCAAAAAAAACTTGCCCAGGTGATTATGTTACATGGCCTACTTTCAGAGATCTGTTTTCGGCTATGTACATTAACAATTCTCGATTAAGTGATGTAGAAAAACTATTCTACCTTAATCAAAAGACCCGAGGCGAAGCAAAGGATATTGTAAAAAATGCTCCGCTTACTAATGAAGGATTCTGATTAGCATGGTCTCGTAGAAAAATATGAGAATAAACGGATGCAAATTAATGAACAATTCCATTAGGAACCCTCAAAGGTCTATAAATGACTGTGTAATATCCCTACAAAATTAGCAAAGTGAGAACTTTGAGAAATCTCTAACGGACATATCATTTGTTCCATCATTGAAAACTTTGAATGTGTTTCTGACCCGAATACTTGATGCTGTTGATGATATGAAGTCGGCGACTTCTTATCACAACCGAGATAGTTCTGAACCCGAATCTTGGGGAGAAGACCAAGACCCACATTTTCAAAGCCAACCCAATGGGAATTCGAAGAGGACCTTTGCCGATTATGCAAAGCCCAGTACACTTTCATCGAGTGCCCGAGATTCGTAGCCATGAAAGTGGATGAAAGACTCGACGTCGTGAGAAAAGTAGGATTGTGCTACAATTGCTTAGCAACCACTCACAGCATTAAAAATTGTATAAGTGAGTGTAAGTGTCAGACATGTGGAAAAAGACATCATTAACTTCTTCATCTAAACTCAAACCTTGAGTCAGAATTAAATACACCACCCAGTACAAGTGCAGCTGCTATAACCCAAGCATTTACGACCTAAATACAGTCCACTGACCCTAGACCCACAAAAGGAAATAACGAAAAATCACATACTGCTGGAAAGAAAATGATTCTAAGTACATCAATGGTCAACGTTAAACACAGAGGAAAACAATTCGTTGCGCGTGTCTTGATTGATCCAGGATCTGAAACCACATTTGCGACAGAAGAATTGAATAAGCGGATAGGGCTTTCAACCCGTTCATTTAATGCCAAAGTGAGTGGTCTTAACCAAACGATTTCTGCACACCTATCAGAATCTTGCGAGTTGACACTGAGTTCTCCAAACTTTAAAGTTCATGCACTTGTATTTAAGACCCTAACGAATGATTTGCCTACCTATGCAATCGACCATTTGCAGTAATTTTCCCAACCTTAATCTGGCTGACCCAAAGTTCTACAAGATCCGACCCGTGGATATGATAATTGTTGCGAACTATATCCAAAAATAATCCAAAGTGGTGTCCTGCACAATGTGTTAGAATCATTAAAAGCGCAGGAGACTAAATTTGGATGGCACACCCACGTCCTTCAATATTGTGTCAATGTACAACAAGGTGTAACTTGCTGAAACAAAATGGTGCATCGACTCGTCCAATGGCATGCGAACTTTGCCATCAGGACAATCACAAGTTATAACGTAGTGAAGAATTTCCACTACTGCGTGAATTCCTTGGCCCGATCTCAAAACACAGAAAAATGCACCAGCAACAACACATGTGTCGTGTGTCATGAGAAGTCTGCACCCATTTAGCAGAAATGAATTGAAGCAATTAACACGGCCACTGACCCATAGTGGCCCCTGATTAAGCAACTAATCAGACCCATATTTTTAGCCAAAAAGAATTATGTCGATGTGGCTAACTTAGCCTGATGTATTGCATGTTCTTGGCTGATCCACAGTATTGTATTTATGCTGGACCCTAAAATTTGTACCTTTAGACCCTTGTTTTGCAGTTTCTGCAAGGCGGGCATAATGTTTACGTAGAACGTAAACACAATGTGTATGAACACGCCCGTCAGACCTACTCGTTGCAGCGATACTCGCTGCATTGAGTTTTAAAGTGCAAGATCGTCACTCGCTACGTGTACCCTCAAACCAATCGAACGCACCCGTCTCCGGACATTATAAGTTTACTTTTCAAATTAAACAAATAATAATACGCGACAAATAACAAAACACATAAAAACCCGTTAAAGCGACAATCGGTCACGGCGAGAAACAAACATATAATTAAACATAAATCACCCACAGCAACAATCAACACATTTCACAACAACAAACAGGAACAATCCATTTATACGGAAGACAATAAGGAACTTCCACAAACAAAACATCAAACACATCATTTAAAGTGCATAAACCCAATGCACATATAAGGTACAATTTTTAATACATTTATTGTTGCATATTGAATATTTCGATTGAATTGTTATCATTCAATCGTCATCGTTCGCCACCCGAACATTTTGTTCCCATCGAGCAGCGGATTGACCCGACCCAATTTTGCAATATTTGAATAATTGACCCACCCAAAACAAAAAGTGAAACAGTGAAAACAAAATAAGTGTTTCAAATATGGCTAAAGTTTGTGCAAAAAATTGTATTTTTCAACAACAATGCGATCAACAACAATAAAACACGAAACGATCTTTTCATCATAATCGTTGGAGTGTATATATATATATATATATATATATATATATATAAATATATATATATATGTATATATATTTATATATATATATATATATATATATATATATATATATATATATATTTATATATATACATGTATATATATTTATATATATATATATATATATATATATATATATATATATATATATATATATATATATATATATATATATATATATATATATATATATATATATATATATATATATATATATATATATATATATATATATATATATTGTTGTGGTCTCCTATAAATATGGATTTGGATTTTTCGTATTATAGCCTTTTTGATCGCCTTGTGGTTTAAGAACAACAAAGTATTTTTATTATTTTCATATATAGGATATTTCTGATTAGAATGACGTATAATTCTTCCATATGTAAAACACATTGTAAAAAACTACCTTAATTTACCTAGGCGAGTCGTGAATGTTCCTGTGCAAAATAATAGTAGTGCTACCAAATATGTTACAAAATCGAAATATTTTATAAAATTACTGAATTTAAAGCTTATATTTATATTAGAGATTAATTGGAATAAAATTGTAAAATGTTTGATATATTTTCTGTTGATTTGATATAATATAGTATCTACAAAATCTTGTTCGAGTATAACCTAATAAATCCTTAAAATTGTATCTTTTTAAAAATAATGCTTTAGAAATTATTAACTAAAATATCAAATAATACAAAGATTGTGCAAAAAAACATGAAACTCCTTGGTAAAATGAAAAAATATATCAAAAATTCTCTTGATTTAGTTTGACATATGGTTTGAGTAACCTATTCTAGGTAATGAAAAGTCTTAGTATTCAGATAGACAGATTAACCATTAAATTCATAGAATAACTTTTTCTAAGAGAAGATCACAAATAATTTTTAAGACGTAGCAAAATATTACAAAAAAATCATAAGTTTCTTCATGACTATCTGTCTGGCCTATTTGTGCAAATATATTGTCATTTTCAATTTTTTAATAAATTAAAAAATTGTTTAATAAACTTTTGTAATACTAGGAAACATATTTATATACATATTTAAGCTATTAGACAATACTAAATTACACTAATGGTAGAGACTGATAGTCATGAGGAAACTTATGATATTTTGAAATATTTTTCTATGTCCATAAATTTATTTGTGATCTTCTTCCAGAAAAAAGTTTTTCTCTGAGTTGTTCTTTAATGGTTTATCTATCGATCTGCATACTAAGACTTTTATTTACTTTAATGCCTGCCATATAAAAAGTTACTCAAATCATGTCAATTTCAAACCAGTGAAATTTTGATATATTTTGTCGTTTCATCCTGAGATTTGCAAATACAGAGATTATGCAAAAAAACATGAAACTTTTTGCATAATCTCTATATTAATTCATATTTTAGTTAAGCAATCAACACTATCCTTAATAATTTTGAACAATTTTTAAAGTTGTATTTTATCCAGGATACAGTTTAAGGATTTTTTGGGTTTCATTAGAACAAGGTTTCGTATTCAATCAAATCAACAGAAAATATATCAAATATTTAACAATTTTGATCCAATTAATCTCTCTAATACAAATACGAGCTTTAAATTCAGTAATTTTATAAAATATTTCGATTTTGTAACATATTCGGAAGCACTACTATTATTTTGCACAGCAACATTCACGACTCGCCTAGGTAAATTAAGGTAATTTTTTAAAATGTGTTAAACATATGGAAGAATTATACGTCATTTTAATCAGAAATATCCAATATACGAAAATAATAAAAATACTTTGTTGTTCTTAAACCACAAGGCGATCAAAAAGGCTATAACATTATTTATAGGAGACCACTACTATTTTTTTTGCACACAGGTGTATAATGAATTGAATGAAGTCAGAAACTTTATTATTGCTAACATTAATATGTGCATGCATACATTTTATATATCATGTAACCTGCCATTGTATCTTGAACATTAGTTCTACAAACTGGACATTGGTAATTTTCAGCACCATCAGTAATGCTTTGCGCTTGTAATTTTTAACATTGAATTTAAAAATGTTACCAAAAATCGCGCACCGATTTTATCAATGATATTCATAGTGCTCCAATTGGGTTCGAGTGTATATATTCTTTAATTAAATGAAAAATGTTTACCTAAAATCGCGCGCGCAAATTTTTCGCTTGTGGCGCTTCGTACTTTGCGTACAGCCAATTCCTTGTACTTGTTACAAAAAATTAGTGCTCAAATTCAATAAAATAATGAATATAATATAAATATAATTTAATATAATTTAGCTATTTAAAATATTTTAGATACATATATACTAGGATGTTGCCTGAAGCATTCAACACAAAAAGTTTCATTCTTCAATATTGTTCTTTTACGAGGTATCTTCTGACGCACCATACCCAGTCTTCAGCGAAGAAAATAAGCTAAATTCTTCAATTTAGACGCTTTAGGATTTTTATCTTAGATATGACAAAATTGTTCCAGTCATTTTTCAAGTTAAAAGCTGGCAAATACTGACTACTTTGACGACGTAACAAAAGATTATTGTATTAATTTCTGAGGGTATCTCATCAATAACAGTAGAAATTTAGTTAATCTGAGAAAACAGCAAAATAAGCTAAATGAAATTAGGCTGAAACTAAATATTTGGGGCTTTTTTTCGTTTTCACTTTGGGGCCTTATTTCGTTATGAAAATAAGCCCCAACAAAAAATTAAATTACACCCCAAAAATGTTGTTTTTTTTTCCATACAATTTTTTGGGGCCTTTTTTAATTTTTTAATTGAGGCCTTTTTCATTGGGGTCTAATTTCGCAGTGCCTTTATATGTTTCAAGCTCTCGAATGCCATTCTGGAGCTTATTAAAGGTTTGTGGATTCATAGAAGTCCAAACACTAATTGAATTCGGTAAGCTATTAGATTTGGACGAGCGTTGTTATGTTATATTTTTTGTAAGGGTTTATATTTATTGCAATCATTAAAAACATACTGTTTTTAGCGTCACTACATTTATGTCCCTAATTTTCACTACATTTTTTTGGTAATGTTATTATCGAATCAATATCAAATACCGAGTAAGCGCTAAAAATATCACTTACTTTATATTTAAACTGATTTAAAAAACACTCTAGACTTTATAGGCAATTATGATTACTTTTTGAAACGCTTACCCTGTAGCATATTGGGTATATTAGACATCTGCACAAATGGTTTTAAAGTTTCCTCTGCAAATATGCACTACTGCACTCTACAGTTTTGAATTCATTTCGCAAATGACAGTCGACAGTCTTTCTCGCTCGACAGTCTTGCCGCTCGACGGCAGTAATGTTGTTGTCGTTATTTATGTGTTAATAAATAATACAACAAACATTATTTTTTCAAAAAAAAAATGTGTACAACGCTTTGGTCGAAAATCAATACATCCATTATTTTTTTATATTAAATAATGCACTTGTGCAGATGTCTAATATATATAGTTAATTTTTATTTTGACAAATAATTAAATGAGGAATGATAGTGAATTGTCCCAATAACATATTGTAGCGAGACTCCAAATATCAATATTTGCTTGATGCGCCAAATTGTACATTGTCGAATAAGTTTGTTATGATTAGTGATTTTTTCCATTTTTTTTTTTGTTAAATAAAGGTGTCTGAATATACTTTAAAAAAACATTAAAAATTTACTTAAACAAAATTAAGTCTTGTATGTTGCGTCTTTAGCTGCCGCGTTATGAAATTGTATAAAAATTAAAATACTGAACTCTACACAACACCATACGCCATGAAATTGATTCGTATCTCATGTATCCATTTGCGTTTTTTGTTTGACATTTTATAAACAAAAAGTTCAGAAGATTGTTTTATTCAACATTTCGCAATGAATATCGCGTAAATTAGCCGCGGATGTAGTACAAATGGACATTTATCGTGTAGTGTGTATCATAATTAACTCTTAAATGCCCACTGGTTCCTCCAGGAACCAACGGACGAAAATCAATACATCGTTTAACGAATTTTATTTAATCTTCCTGCTTCGAATTTTAAAATTTTTATTGATCCAAGCGCCACCATTTGCTCCGATACCTGTTTGAAACAAACTTCACTTGCCGGATGTATGTCGAGTAAAGGCAACCAACCTCTAAAAAATTAACTTTTGTAAAATTGCGTGCTTTCAAAAAAATATTATGGTGGTGTATTCGTCGAAATCGAAGCTGAAAACAATATTTTCATTATCGCTGTAGTCTCTAGAATCTATTGTGAGAGTTTGAAATAGATGCAATTTTTTTATTTTAGTGAATTTTTCGAATTTTTGGTTGGTTCTTTGCGGAACCATCAGGCACCGGGAGTTCGAAATTGAGTTCGAAATTGAGTTCGGAATTGAGCATATGTGAAATTCTATAGAAACGTATTTTTTATGTTTTTTTTTTAGTTTGTTGTTTACAAACAACAGAATACCTGATATTCGAACAGAATAAGGATTGTGAATATGACATCAACAATGGCCGGAGTAAAGCCATATCCCTTGATCAATGATCAAACGCCTGAGAACCATGGAGCGATCTAAAAGTTGATGGAAAGCATTCAATGTCCAAATGTTGTTCATGAATATAAAAAATACATGGGTGGTGTTAACATTCTAAACAAAAATTCATACTTTTATGCTTTTTTTTTTAATTTTTCACGATTTTTCAGAATAAAATTTCTTGATTTTCATCAATCCATCCGGATATTATCCACCTAAAAAATCCATTATTTTAATGATTTAATAGCTATTTGTAGTCTCCGAAACTATCCATTTAATTCAAGCCAATTTTTAAATCGGTAGTCATTGATTAAATCTATTATGTTCTGAAGAGTTGTCCTATTATAAAGAAGACATTCAAAATTGATTTGATCAGGCACTTAGGCTGTTTTATTTTTTCGCCCATATGATTAATTCAGTATATTAAAGAAAACGGCTTCCAGTAGCACGATTCCCTAATCCCGTATCGACAAAATTCGATATCGTTAACTACAATTAACGACAAATATTGTAGGAGGTATTCCGTACACAGTTCGCTATGATATTTATCGTCAGCTTTCATCGTTATGAATTAACCGAAAATTCTCCATATGATAGCGTTGACAATTTTTTGGTTGTTAGCCAGCTTACTTTTCAACAATTTAAACGATTTTTGTTGTTAAAAATCTTTCCCAATTTATTTGTGTACATAAAATGCATTAAAAATTAGGGAATCACTTTTTTCAAAACGATCGCAAGCGACAATTGTGGGTAGGTAGCGATAGCGAATATTATCGTTATGGAGTTACGGAATCGCGCTACAGATCTAAGACAGTGAAGTTTTTCCACAAAGTATGTTTTAACCAATGGTACTCGTCAGAGAAATGGTGGGAAGGAATATCTTTAAAAACCGAAAAATCCTATTGAAATTGAAGCGTTGAGTGCAATAAGGGCGTTTTGTGAAAATGAAAGTTTTGAGACATTTGCGTTTAAAACCGGTATTATTGATTAAAATGTTCCATTTATTATTTACTTTTTAAATTTGTTTTAAAGCTCCTATTAATATATAAAATAATTAATAAAAATAAATGATTTATACGCCCTTATTGCATAAAACAAGTATTAATATTTGGGCGTATTGAGTTTAAGAACTATAATCATTTCACAAATGAAAGAAATAAAGATTATTGTGCATAGTCTAGATATACTTATTGATATGAATAGACATAGATATAAAAAAACAAACTTTTTTCAATATGTTTAATTATTGTTTGTACCGAAAAACTAAAAAATTTTATAACCAGTCTGCCATGTGATTTATGCCTTGAAGTTTTAAAGAATTAACTTGGATAACAAAAATCCAATCTTGTTGCTAATTTTAAAAATTTCGTAATTTTCGTAGAGTAAAATTTTATGTCATTTTCCACATCGATATCGCAATGCTTTTTAAATAAATCTCGATATATTTGCCCTATTTTATGCAATATTAATCCAGAATAGTTTTTATTATCGTTTCGAAAAAAACTACGATATGTCGCTTTGAATTTTTTTTGCACCTGCGGCGCGTTTGCGAACGATCAATGAAAAATTTTATCATCTTAACATTATATTTTTTTTACCAAATGCAAAAAACGAGCGAATTTTTTTTTTATGGTACACAAATGCGGCCCGTGATGCCAAATGCATTAAACCATGGATTTTTGAAAACTGTAGTACAACAAATTTAAGAATGGCTATTTTTATCAATATTTTAAAAGTCCATTCTTCAAAATAACTTTAAAGTAGTCCACGATAGCATTTTAAAGAATATCTCAATCAAAATATTATATAATCAAGGATACTAAAATCATGACAGCAATTATTTAAAAAAAATGGCATTATTTATCATTAGCTTCACTAATATTGTAAACTGACCATTAATTATCATTTTCTGTACTGTTTAACCCTTTTAAGGATTTCTAATTTTAAAAAAGTTGACTTTTTATAACTTAATCCTTGTTTTTATTATCCCTGATGTACATATCGATTTAAGTGTTGTAATTAAATTGTAGGGAATTACAAGGACAATGTTTGGTTAGTTTTGATACCATCATTTTGTTTTTATAGACTTTTCAACAAGTACCTTTCCAAAATCTCTAAAATGAAAAAAGAAAAACAGAAAATTTAGTATTCTTTTGCTTCATCATAGCGCTTTTTATTTTAACATTGGTCAAATTTAATTTTCAATAAAAAAAATAAGGTAACATTACGCAGATGAACATCAAAACCTCATAATCTCTTGTCGAATTAGTATAGACTTAAATGTGGCTTTGAGAAAATTTATAAATACCTAAATTCGTTTGAATTTCAATGCAACCAATATAATTTCCACAGTTAAAATAAAATGTTTGATCAATTACATTGATGTCCAACATAAAACAATAACTTAATGGGCATCCTGGATAAGAATAACAAGGATAATATAACAACAGAAAAAATTAAACTTTGTTTTTCATCATTAATTTGAACTGGCCTTATTCAAGTGGAGCAAAATTTTACTGTATTTTTCAGAGTTTTTTTTATTAAAGTAATCTCAAAATTCACATGCATTTTTGGATTTTAATTTTTGGGATGGGGACAGACGCGTAACAAAGCAATATATCAATAACAAATTTTGATGCATTATGAATAGGGCGAGATATGAGCAAAAATCTGACTTTAAACCAGTTGGGAAGGTTAGATCACATGGGAAATTTTAAAGTAGGTGTAATTATGATAGTTAGGATTATCAAAATTATAGTCGGTCTAAGCCGACTATAAATACCCTACACATATGTGTGGTTACCATTCAAAGTGATATATAGGTCACCAGGGTATACGAATCCTGAAAATAACTACAAACATTCAATCGCTGAAGAATTTCCATTCATTTGATACCCATATTTACAAATGGGTAGGTGTACCGAATTTCGATTTTTTTTAATGAACCACAGGTCTTTTCGACGGAAAACATTATTATCACGTACTTGAGCATGATGTCAATATATATTTGACCAAAAAAGTTTACCTAAGCACGTATACATAAAAATTGATCTTTATATGTACATTTTATATGAGGTATTTGAACATAAGTGGTCGGATCATAGGTCACAATGAACCGATCTCGCCAATTTTTTCGCACATACAGCGTAGGTATATTAGTAATCAAAGTTATAAGTTTCATTTATCTAGCTCTTCAATTTTAAAAGTAGTAGGGATTTCAACAGACAGACAGACAGACAGACAGACAGACGGACAGACAGACGGACAGACAGACGGACAGACGGACATCGCTAAGGAGGTCATGCTGATCAAGAATATATATACTTTTCCATACCGGAGATGCTTCCTTCTGGGTGTTACAAACGGCGTACCAAACTGAATATACCCTTTCACTCTTAGTGTAGGGTATAAAAACTGGCCTTATTCAAGTGGCGCGCAGTGTATATATATATAGGCTGGGCCACCTATATTTTTTGTTTTTTTTCCACTTTCGCTCTTAAAGTTTTAATGGTACATCTCAAGTAACATTGCACTCCAACTTTCGCGGAGCTTTAAAGTGAAATGGCTTGTTGCGTATAACTCATCCAGAAGAATACTAAAATGTACTCAAAAGAAGTTTTTATTTGACTTTTTCATGTGTAGATTATGTGATCAATTTACATTGTAAAATCAAAGTTTGATGAATAAAAATGCTGCTCTTGAATACCTTTTTATAATATTAACACATTTTCTATCAAAATTGATTTCCAAAAAAATATAGATTTTTTTCAAAATTTTATAAAAACGTAGGTTGGGTCACTAATGGTACGTAGGTTGAGCGACCCATTTTCTCATTATTAAAAGCACTCACAAAGTTTTTCTGTGCATATAATTGATCAGATGCAAGTGTCATAGTATTTTTTTTAATATAGAGTCTCAGATTAAATCATTTTAAGTTTTTTTCAATAATTTTTTTAATGTAGAGTTTTTTAGGTTCACATTTACGTATAAAATATTAAAATTGATAACCATCACAAGTTCATTATTTTGTAAGTTCCATGAAATGAAAAATAATACAGATCGGTTGAAAAACTATAATAAAATTAAAATATTCAATTTTCGTAATTGTTTGAAAGATATGATTTTATGTGGGGGCCCCAACCTACGGATAAACTTTTTATTTGCAATTTTTTTTATTCTACAGAAAGTATGCTGTATTTTTTAAATTTTTATGAAATCATAAAAGTTCCTTCTTTAAAAAATAGCCCATTAAATATACCTTAACCTTTGTGCCTACAAGAGATTTCACAACATCTGTCTATACGAGAATACCCGGGTATGCACATATAATTTGTACAAACATTATGTTATAACAGGTTAGTAATAGGCAAAAGCGTATGCGGATTTCTCTACACAAATTTTATATACATACAAAAAAAAAATAAAATAATATTATATAAAAAAAAAAATCTAGTTGTATTACCAATAATAATAATAACATATCATTATATTTATACAATTAAAATAAATTGAAGCACGTATGACGATATTTAGTTTTGGCGAAATATTAAATTTGGATTCTTTAAAATTATTTGTTTACTTTAGATCACTTGATTTTCTTTAAAAATATATATAAAATAATGCTAGACACCAAATATGGACATTATTTAAATACATTTTTATTCAAATAAATTTTTATTAATAAATTTTTAAATCGTCAATTTCCAACCATATATTTGTTATTAGAAAATTTAAAAAATTATTGAAATAAATGTAATAAAAAAAATATTTGTGAATACAAATATAATTTAAATAATGATTAAAATAACGATTGAAAAAAAAACTGAATGAAATGATTTCCATACAAATAAAATTTATTCGTTATTCAAAATATTTTAATAAAAAACTGAATAATAACGAATAAAGAAATAGAGCTTTTTGCATAAAGAGCTGTATAATTGCATTTGACTGGTTGTAACTTTGATTAACCCCAATATCATTGCATATATTTCTTTATATTAGCTGAAGTATTTTGAATGTAATTCAAAATAAATCAGTCAGAATAATAAAATTTGCTTCGAATACTGAGTATGAGCACGCCTAGCCTGAAAAACTTTCAACCCAAAAGTTGTGGGAGCAAATCGTTTGTTAAGAATATGGATATCGAATATCGCCCCGAGTATATTAAAACTAAATTTAAAAAATCGTAGGCAGGTTTTTAAAATATCGCGCTTACAATTTTTTCGGTTTTTTTATATTTTTTTTTGATAAACAGCAAAAAAAAAATTGAAACCGCGATATTTTATAAATCCTGTCTACTATATTTTTTATTTTATTTTTAAAATACTCGGGGAGACATCCGAAACATACTTTTATTTTATAAAAGAATTTGGTCCTACGACTTTTGGGTTGAAGTTCTTTCAGGCTAGGAGTGTGCGTTCTTGTTTAGAATCTGAAAGCTAATCGCTAATGAATGAGAACGTATATATATATATATATATATATATATATATATATATATATATATATATATATATTGATCCTTACAAAAAAGTTATGGCTGATGATATGTTATGTTTATATGACAGGTGGCAGTTCACAGAACTACACCATACTTCGAATTAATATTACCACATACAAAAGAGGAATACAAGCAAAATTTCATGACTTTAACTCATATAACACGAAAGATTTTGCACTTTATATGTTAAATTTATATGACAGGTAGGCGTTGTAGTTGGTGTATCGCAACAATTTTCAGTGGCCCATTTTATTTGTATATTACATGATATTGGACAAAATTTCAATAAAATACCTCTTATATCTTCAGAGTTATAGCGTGTTTACTATAAATGTTATATGGCAGCTAGGCGTGGCAGCTGACAATAACCGCCCATTTTTTGTAACACGGTTTGTACTTAAGACATATGACCAATCCAAAATTATGGCGATTTATATACTAAAAAACAGGATTTTCAAAGTTGAGAAAAAATAGAAAAAAATTCTTACCACTCCAAATCAAAGTGGAATGATCTTTGTGCAATGTCAAGAATTTATGTAAATTTTTTCATAATTTTAAAAAGGCAGTTCGTGTTTTTAATCGTGTTTTTACAGTTTGCTAACGGGGTGAAGGGGGTGCGATAGAAAACTGAAAAATTAAATGTAAACTTCATTGACGACAATAACGACATATTAAAATATGAAGCAAATATATATATATATATATATATATATATATATATATATATATATATATATATATATATATATTTATATATATTAAATATATAGTACTATTGAAAAATAGTTTCCCTAAAAACCATAAACGCAATTTTTCTTATAATTTCCAAGGCTATTTTTAATATACCAAAAAAAAGGGTAATTTTCTTACACGTTTTAACATATTTGGATAGCAAATCGAAATTTTTTATTTTGATTTTATAATTAACGCATTATAATCTAACGATAAACAACAAAATGATTTATGGTTATCCAGAACATAAAAACCAATATTACTATATGTATGTATAAAGTATCGTACTGCTTTATATATATATATATATATATATATATATATATATATATATATATATATATATATATATATATATATATATATATATATATATATATATATGTATATATATATATATGGGCTCATAGAAATTCAAATGCAGTTTGCAAAATTACTGTTGTCACTTAATTGCCGGCTTTACGCTACACCTTTTCGTGGCAAATAGACGAGTGAACGAATGTAGGAATAGACGAGGAGAGCATCTTCGTCATTTACGTCGTTCATATTTGCAGTGTTGTGTATACACATACGAACGTCGCATCTACACATTTGAATGAATATTTATTTATATACACATAATTTTATATATTTAGATATTAAATTTGCAAAATTTGTTGTAAATTAATTTTATTATTATATACATTGTATTTTTTTACTATCGTTACAATCTTTCACTACTTTGCGTTCTCATTTTCGCACAATACTTCAACACAATACACATATACAATAGAAGTATCGATAAAAAATAATAAAAAAAATGAATGGACCAACCGTTCGAACTAACACCCGATGCTAGTGCATTTTGTGTATTTCTTTACTTTAATGTTTTTGCATATCATTATTTCCATATTTGACATCTATTACGTCGAAGAACTCCATCGAAATTAACTTAAAATTAAATTATTTTAACTAAAAAGTACACGAACCAGCGACTGACAACACGTTAAGACAAATCTATTACGTTTTGTATCAAGCTGGTGGTGTATTAAATGTACACACGCACGACGAACAAACCGAAGTACGAACGAGTAGATAAAAGAAAAAAAAAAGGCATGACGAATCATAATGACGACAAATGAAAAGATATCCATTCAGTGATGCCAACCCAAAGATAACAAAAGTCCGCATACGCCACAATTTCAATGCAAAAAAGATAGTACAGTAATGGGCATCGGATTAATATCACGTTTATTTGTATATGATTTACACGCCTAATGTTTTTTCTGTTTTTTGCATCGGTTTTATAATAATAATAATAGTTTGGCACTGTGCGTGTTATATTTGTCCTATGGACTATTTTGAATTTAGTTTTGTATATTTTTATTATAGTTTAAATTTGCTCATATGTAATAATTAAGGCTTTGTTAATTTCTTTTAAAATAAATGAAATGAAAAATTAGACAAACCACACGAAAATTTAAATTTTATTTTGACTGCAAAAACTTGATAACCAAAAAAATGTTTAAATCATAAATACTCGCTTATTTCTGTAATTTTAACATCACCGTCTGAAAACTATACCTTAAATATTAAGGATTATAATAATTAAAATAATTTATCGCTTTGGTAGAATACCACAAAACAAATAGACATTTTTTACATATATACTGTCCATTAGTCCAAATTGAAGATATAACATTTCTCGAATTTGCTTAGATTTGGTAAATGTAGGAATTAATATTCACAGAACACGGAAATAACAGTGTAGTCGGCATCACTGTCGAAGCGACACGACCTAATCAGCTTTTTCAGTTGTGTTGAACAGTGTTGCCACTGTGAAACTTCATTCAGTCAACTGGATTTATTTTTAATTAATTCAGTCAATATAAGCCATTTTCTCTCTAAATAAAAAATCAGCATTGCATATATGTAATTAATCCGTCTAATTAACAAACATATTTTGGGAGAAGTTCACTTTACCGGCCGAAGCGAAAAAAAAAAAAAAAATTGCTACCCCCTGTATTTTCGCAAAAAAAAAATACCAAAATTAAAAAATCGCGCCGCTCGGACCCGTGGTGACCTTGAAAAATCAAAAACCGGTGCACCCACTTACAAGTACATATGGGTACTCAGATGAAAGATATTTTCCTCACGATTCCAAATCTGTAATTGTTTTTCAGATCTGTCAATCCTAGCGGCCCCTACACCAATTTATGTTATTTCAATTATATGTATATGTTGTATGAGTTACTTTTATGTAATAATTGACGTATATAAGAATGTATAACCTTAAGATTTTTAAGCTTATTTTTTTTTTTCTTTTTTTGTTTTTATTTATAAAAAAAATATTACACTTTTTTTTTTTTTTTTTAATTTTTTTAATTTTTTGTTTGCATTATTTTAATTTTTTTAATGTTATTTTTTAATTTTTGATTTATTATTGAACTTAGAAGGAAAATGTTGGGTTTTCTTTGTTTTTAGCGCCGTAGGCGAAAAATATTTCAAAAAAATCGCGTGATTTTATTGAAAAATTTTTCCTTTTTTAAGTAGAAGTTAGAGATCTATTTTTGAATAAATTTTTGATATGAAATAGTCTTTTTTGTATGATTGTAGCGCCGCAGGCGAAAAATTTTTCAAAAAAATCGCGCGATTTTTTTGAAAAATTTTTCATTTTTTCAGAAGCACATAGATATATATGTACATACATTCTAAATATATGTACATACATTCTAATATACTTCAATTATTACATACAAGTAGCACATAAAACATATACATATGATTGAAATTACATAAATTGATGTAGGATTGACAGGATTGACAGATCTGAAAAACAATTACAGATTTGGAATCGTGAGGAAAATACCTTTCATTTGAGTACCCATATGTACTTGTAAGTAGGTGCACCGGTTTTTGATTTTTCAAGGTCACCACGGGTCCGAGCGGCGCAATTTTTTAATTTTGGTATTTTTTTTTTGCAAAAATACAGCGCGTGACAATTTTTTTTTTTTTAATTTCACTTCGGCCGGTAAAGTGAACTTTAGCCCATATTTTCAACAATTTTTTGTTAATTTGCAAATTAACGGCCGAAATCTTTAAAAATTTTAATGAAATTTAATTTGGCTTTCGTCAATTTTATTTGATGGTACAAAACACACACAATTTTTAATGAATAGAGTGAGTGAGTACTTCACAATTATATTTTGAATTTCGCGGGATCGCACAAAAAACGAAGAAAATATTTAAAATAATAAAAATTCCATTAAAAGTGTGTATTATTTTTTTTGCATTTTTGATTTTGGTTCTCACATTCACGTATATAATTCTTATGTTTTTATGAAAATTAAAGTAGCTTTGAAAATATAGAATCTACAGAGGAAAATCGCTGATGAAGGGAAGTAATAGTTTCAAAAACCGATAAATCCAAATAAAATTGGATTTATCGGTTTTTGAAACTATAATTTCCCACCATTTCGCGGCTGAGAATTGCTAAATAACATTAACAAACCTCCGAGAATAAACATTGCTTTGATAAATCCTCTCACTATCGACGTTAGAATTCGGACGTAAGAAACATTCTGTTGGTATAGTAAAATTCTTTGAATCAATTCAAGGTACCCAAAATAAATAAATTGTTAAAATTTACCAAATTGGATTTATTTTTAATATTCACACTTTAATGAACACACTTTCTAAAGATAAATACAACACGCAACAAGAATATCGACAGACCCTTCTGGATAATATCACCCCTATTCTGAAGCGCGTCGTAACAAAATCCAATAAAAATGGGTTTTTTGAATTCTACTTGCTTTTTTTTGTTATCTTTTTTTTGATTCAGAATTGACTTGATGTAAATCCCAAATACTAAAAGACAAAAAAAGGGTATAGCAAGACTATCTTAGAGTCAAAAAAGACATAACTTAGATTAATTGTAATAATAACACCTTACTCTCACACTTTAGACTTGTGTAGATGGTGCGGTGTTATTAAGGCCCGGAAATTATTATCATATTATTTACCAATGTCATGCAATATCGATCAAATGGAACAAAAATCTAGTATATTTTTTTTTCTTCCAGGAAATAGACATCAAGAACAAAAATTTTGAAATTAATCCGCGCATATGGATGGACGGAAGTGGAAACGCGTCTATAGGACACAATATAGACAGAACACAGTGGATTAACTCTGGTCTAGGTGGTCGATAACTCAACAATTGGCGATACCTCAAAAGATAAATCCAAAGCCTCGGCGACTTCATCCAGTTGTTTCATTAAATTATTTGCTCTACATGCTGCATCATTTTTTTTATGCAAACAGTTTTAATTGTATTTATTTTCATTCATATATATTAAATAAATAAATAAATAAATAAATAAATAAATAAGCAGCCCAGAGGTCTCCAGGGTTTACCAATCCAGAAAATATCTACAACCTTGTAATCTTTAAAGAATTTTATTTCATTTGAGTAAACATATGTAAGTGTACCCAATTTCGATATTACAAGTCATTTCGTGTGAAAAACATTATTTGTATATAATTAATCATAGTCAATATATATTTGAACATAAGAGGACGGATTATAGGTCACAATCGACCAATCATTAAAAGTTTACCTATTTTGGGATTGAAAATTGCATTGTATTCTTTTTTTTTGACAAATAATTCATCAAACAATTACTGATTCCCAACAATGTTTACAAGATTATATACTATCAAAAATGTGTTGCTGTACCGCGATTCCACAACTTCAATTCGATATGGATATCTAGCGACAAATGTAGCTTGTAGATCTGGTATCGCCTATAAATCAAACACCGACCGAAGTCACAACTGATTTTTGGATTATAGTAAAGTGACGGGATTTGTTAGTGATTTGGACTACGAGGGTTCGATCCCAGCGACTGACTACATCTTTTTCATAAAAAAACAATTTTTATGCGATGCTTCCTCTCGGCCGTCAATGGCACACCTCCGAGAGTAAACACCACCCATAAAAATTTTCAACCACGTTGATTGAAAATTCTGCAATAGTTAAAAGCGTGTGGATTAAAATTTGATTATTAGTCATCAAGTAAAGCAGAGTCATCACAGCAAGAGTCGCGATTCTTTAAATAAAAGAACGCAAGTAGAAGTTTGAAAATATATACGCTCCCTAAAAAGGGCGAGATATAGTCACACAATGCAAAAAAACAGACCTTAAAAATAAAAAATTGAACTCACGTGGTACCCCTTAAAAATAAAAAACGATGTTTTTTTAAACTGAAATTCCAAGAAAACGGGAGTGGCAAAATGAAAATCATAAAATATTGAAAATCCTGGAAGTTCACTTTACCGGCCACCCCCTGTATTTTTGCAAAAAAAAACCTAATTAAAAAAAAGTGCCGCTCGTACCCGTGGTGACCTTGAAAAATCAAAAACTGGTGCATCCACTTACAAGTACATATGGGTACTCAAATGAATGGTATTTTTTACGATTCCAAATCTGCAATTATTTTTCAGATCTGTCAATCCTAGCGGCCCCTAAACCAATTTATATTAATTCAATAATGTGTATATTTTTTTTGAGCCACTTGTATGTAATAATTGAAGTATATAAGAATGTATAACATTAAGATTTTACTTTTTTTTTCTTTTTTTTGTTCCTATTTTTTTTTATAAAAAAAATCGAAATCTATTTTTCTTATTTCTATTTTTTGCATATTTCTATTTATTTTTAAATGTTTTTGTATATTTTACATTTTTTATTATTTTTGTTTATGCATACACTCTATTTCTTTTTTTTTGCAAATGAGCGATTATATAATATTGACAATGGAATGAGGCGAATTAGATTAATTTATGCTTGATGCTGATTGGTAGAAATGAAATTTGGTGATGTAAATTATAATTAAAGATTGTAATAATACAGATTATTTGAAAAGCACCACTGGCAAAATTTTTTTAAAATTTTTTCAGCTGCACATATATTTCTACTATAGAAGTCTAAAAATCTTAATGTTAGACATTCTTATATACTTCAATTAATAAATACAAGTGGCTCATACAACATATACAAATTATTGAAATAATATAAATGGGTGTAGGTGCCGCTAGGATTGACGGATCTTAAAAATAATTACAGATCGTGAGGAAATTACCTTTCATTTGAGTACCCATATGTACTTGTAAGTGGGTGCACCAGTTTTTGATTTTTCAAGGTCACCTCGAGTCCGAGATGATTTTTTTTTTTTATTTTTTTTTTAGAAATTAAAGCGCGTGACAATTTTTAATTTTACTTCGGCCGGTAAAGTGAACTTAAGCAAAAAAATAAATTAGACTAAAAATAATTATGTTAAATTAAAAAAAATTGCCAGCGGCGCTTTTAATCTTACGGATTAACTAAGTGAACAAGAAGGTGTCTTTTTATTATGCCCACATCGTTATAATTTAAAAACCACTTATGACCTCGGACGGTTTTTGATTTTTAGTCGGTTCAAGGAGTCCGAAAGTTTAATAGGACGGGACAATTTTTTTAATAAATCTAATAATTTCAAAAGGACACTAACATTGTTTGGAACCCACACCATTTAAATTTGTATTAGTTGGAACCGAATACAAGATTCCGGTAGCTAATTTATAAAATCCTAAAACATGGTGTAACGTCGGCTAATTTTTTGGACGGCAAGCGACACTATGCTCTTTTATTTCGTGATTATTGTAAGATTATCTGTGAGTTTATGGACAAACTTTGTAGATTTTACTAATTACGTTTTGAGAAATAAATATATAAAAAATTGTATATACAAAAAAAAATCAAAATCATATTTTTATTGTTACATACATGACTTCAGAAACAGTAGTTAATTATATGTTTATACACGTATATCTGAAAAAAAACATTTCAGTTTTTAAATGTTGATTTTCACCTTTTATATTTTTGTGCACTTTTTACATATGCAAACACAAACAACGACACGCCATCATAACCATTCTCACGTAATGTGGCGCACGAAAACAATTTGCGCTCAAGAGACCAACGTTTGGAACGTACTAATAAATATGCAGACAATCGGCTATACATTTACGTCGATTCACATAAAGATATTTCACCACCACTCACTCCATCTATATTCTACATTCCAAATCGAAATTGTTTGTGATTAATAATTAATCCAAATCATTTCCAACTTTTTCGTACCAATTTCATAAAAATTAAACAATTTTTAATGAGCAATCTGTTCCTACTGTTCTCGCACAGTTGTGACTACAACTTCGCAATAACAAATTAGTCTTCAAATCCGTTTATTTATTATTCACTAATATACAAGATACAAAATAAAAACAAAATAAAACTGGAAGTATTTTCATCCGTAAAATAGCGCGACGACGTCAATTAAAATGGACGAAAATCGATCAATGATTCAGTGTTCTCATTCTACTCCGATGGGAGTAGATCTACTCCATTTCATTTGTATTTTTAAAATCAACTCCTCTACTCCGGTAGTAGCATTTTCTACTGCTTTCTAAAAATGTTCAACTCCCGTGTACTGAAATCTACTCCCTCTGCAAAAACTGATTAATTTTTCTGTAATTTGAGCCCCAAATAAATTGTCAATATTATAATTTTCCTAAGAATTATGATCAATTATCTGTGAAATAAATCTAATATTTTTGTCATGGTCTATAAATGGTAGAAGTTATAACTAAATGTACGCTTGTATAACTTTTTTAAATGAAATTTTTAAAAAACACTATGACAGACCATCCTGTATACATCAGCATTATAGAAAATACATAAAATTAGGGTTGAATTAAAAGTTTCAACATTGACATATCTTTTAATTTACTTGAAATTTATATTCGTGAAGTTAACAACACGGTTTCAACAACAGGAACGGGTGGAATTAACATCTGCCACCAAAAGTAGGCAGATCTGATTTTCACTTCGTTCTCTTTGTAAAGAAATGTAGTTGTGTCAGTGTTGCCACTTTTTGTGTAATTCCACAAAAACAGTACATTTTTGATCTCCTTCCCAGCAAGAACACTACGTATCATATGAGCAGTAATATTACAAGTATCAAAACTGAAAGTTTCAGTAAAAGTTTCTATAACATTGTTAAGAGCGTCGGGATAAAATTGACCGAAACTTTTGTGTGCGTGTGAATTTTTATCTCTTTCTCACTCATCTGAAATGAGATACAATTGAATATATGTTTATCACTGTTCTTTTGGTAATAAGTGACGATTAAATTACTTGTAAATTTACGAAATATTTTACGTAACATAAACTGTTTTAATTTTGAGGTTAGAGACGTTTAAATTAATAGTAAACTAACCAAAATTAGACCAAATAAAACCAAAAAATTCAAAATTCTATAGTTTTCATTTTTATTGCGTTGAATATAATGCGCATTACATTCAACATGTTTGCATTACAAAATTGTCTATTAAAAAGACTTTTGTTTTCCGTTGTTTTGCCTCTTCCACTTTGATGATATCTGTAATATAAATAGATAAATAATACAAATACTCATTTCAATAAACTTTCTTTTAGTGTTTATCAATTGTTTATAATTTAAGTAACATCTTTTCTCAACTCCTGCTGTAGCGGCTACTAATGCAAACGTAATAAATAACCTACAAATAAAAAATGGTGGCAAACCGACGCGCAAAAAATATTAGTTTTCATTACTAGTAAAATTACGGGTCATATATCTATCATTGATCCTGCAGGGATGTATTTCAAATTATTTATGTATGAGTGAGAAAATATAATACTGTCTTTGTGTTGGAGTTTCGGTAAGGCATGTCTTGCTGGGTTGTGTATTTTTTGTGTAATTTCCCACTGCTGCGTTCGTTCGTAA
Source organism: Dryomyza anilis (assembly GCA_951804985.1). NCBI lineage: Eukaryota > Metazoa > Arthropoda > Insecta > Diptera > Dryomyzidae > Dryomyza > Dryomyza anilis. Next base: position 64,096,413 of record OX638135.1, read on the forward strand.
CTACGACTTATTTACGATCAAAACGTAAGACATCCCTGACAAAAGTGTACGACACTTGTTCAGATTCACGAACTAAATAGGTGCTGTATCAGACTTTACGCGACATAGACATCTCACCTATTTTTCTGAAGTATCTCTGTGAGAAATTACGTACAAAACAGAGAGAGCAAATACGAAAAATATTCAAAAATCAGCCAATCAGAAACGAGATGAAGCAAAGCTGATGACTCATTTTGGTCAGACTTTTAGAACAGACATTCAAAGCAATGTCGGACGTAATCTGAGACCCAAAGGAAAATTGATGACAATAAAAGCTAAGACATTTTTAAAATTTTTTTTTATTACAGTGTTTTTTAACGTATGTTTTTTACAATAAGTTTTTTATACATTGAATTGCAGTTTACATTAAGAGATAAATTACAATATTATAAACATTAATATGCACAAAAAATGACTATAATATAAATTGAAAATGAATAGAGTACGAAGATTAAAGAATAATTCTTGCTGCATTTTCTGAAGATGACGGTAGATAAATTCTGTTTGTAACTGCGTTTTTTCAGCAATTTCCTCCGACATGTACCTGTACAAAAATTAACAATGAATTAATAAAAGAAGAATATTAATATATAAATATATAGATATATAAATATATAAATATATAAATATATAAATATATAAATATATAAATATATAAATATATAAATATATAAATATATAAATATATAAATATATAAATATATAAATATATAAATATATAAATATATAAATATATAAATATATAAATATATAAATATATAAATATATAAATATATAAATATATAAATATATATAAATATATAAATATATAAATATATAAATATATAAATATATAAATATATAAATATATAAATATATAAATATATAAATATATAAATATATAAATATATAAATATATAAATATATAAATATATAAATATATAAATATATAAATATATAAATATATAAATATATAAATATATAAATATATAAATATATAAATATATAAATATATAAATATATAAATATATAAATATATAAATATATAAATATATAAATATATAAATATATAAATATATAAATATATAAATATATAAATATATAAATATATAAATATATATAAATATATAAATATATAAATATATAAATATATAAATATATAAATATATAAATATATAAATATATAAATATATAAATATATAAATATATAAATATATAAATATATAAATATATAAATATATAAATATATAAATATATAAATATATAAATATATAAATATATAAATATATAAATATATAAATATATAAATATATAAATATATAAATATATAAATATATAAATATATAAATATATAAATATATAAATATATAAATATATAAATATATAAATATATAAATATAAAAATATATAAATATATAAATATATAAATATATAAATATATAAATATATAAATATATAAATATATAAATATATAAATATATAAATATATAAATATATAAATATATAAATATATAAATATATAAATATATAAATATATAAATATATAAATATATAAATATATAAATATATAAATATATAAATATATAAATATATAAATATATAAATATATAAATATATAAATATATAAATATATAAATATATAAATATATAAATATATAAATATATAAATATATAAATATATAAATATATAAATATATAAATATATAAATATATAAATATATAAATATATAAATATATAAATATATAAATATATAAATATATAAATATATAAATATATAAATATATAAATATATAAATATATAAATATATAAATATATAAATATATAAATATATAAATATATAAATATATAAATATATAAATATATAAATATATAAATATATAAATATATAAATATATAAATATATAAATATATAAATATATAAATATATAAATATATAAATATATAAATATATAAATATATAAATATATAAATATATAAATATATAAATATATAAATATATAAATATATAAATATATAAATATATAAATATATAAATATATAAATATATAAATATATAAATATATAAATATATAAATATATAAATATATAAATATATAAATATATAAATATATAAATATATTAATATATAAATATATAAATATATAAATATATAAATATATAAATATATAAATATATAAATATATAAATATATAAATATATAAATATATAAATATATAAATATATAAATATATAAATATATAAATATATAAATATATAAATATATAAATATATAAATATATAAATATATAAATATATAAATATATAAATATATAAATATATAAATATATAAATATATAAATATATAAATATATAAATATATAAATATATAAATATATAAATATATAAATATATAAATATATAAATATATAAATATATAAATATATAAATATATAAATATATAAATATATAAATATATAAATATATAAATATATAAATATATAAATATATAAATATATAAATATATAAATATATAAATATATAAATATATAAATATATAAATATATAAATATATAAATATATAAATATATAAATATATAAATATATAAATATATAAATATATAAATATATAAATATATAAATATATAAATATATAAATATATAAATATATAAATATATAAATATATAAATATATAAATATATAAATATATAAATATATAAATATATAAATATATAAATATATAAATATATAAATATATAAATATATAAATATATAAATATATAAATATATAAATATATAAATATATAAATATATAAATATATAAATATATAAATATATAAATATATAAATATATAAATATATAAATATATAAATATATAAATATATAAATATATAAATATATAAATATATAAATATATAAATATATAAATATATAAATATATAAATATATAAATATATAAATATATAAATATATAAATATATAAATATATAAATATATAAATATATAAATATATAAATATATAAATATATAAATATATAAATATATAAATATATAAATATATAAATATATAAATATATAAATATATAAATATATAAATATATAAATATATAAATATATAAATATATAAATATATAAATATATAAATATATAAATATATAAATATATAAATATATAAATATATAAATATATAAATATATAAATATATAAATATATAAATATATAAATATATAAATATATAAATATATAAATATATAAATATATAAATATATAAATATATAAATATATAAATATATAAATATATAAATATATAAATATATAAATATATAAATATATAAATATATAAATATATAAATATATAAATATATAAATATATAAATATATAAATATATAAATATATAAATATATAAATATATAAATATATAAATATATAAATATATAAATATATAAATATATAAATATATAAATATATATAAATATATAAATATATAAATATATAAATATATAAATATATAAATATATAAATATATAAATATATAAATATATAAATATATAAATATATAAATATATAAATATATAAATATATAAATATATAAATATATAAATATATAAATATATAAATATATAAATATATAAATATATAAATATATAAATATATAAATATATAAATATATAAATATATAAATATATAAATATATAAATATATAAATATATAAATATATAAATATATAAATATATAAATATATAAATATATAAATATATAAATATATAAATATATAAATATATAAATATATAAATATATAAATATATAAATATATAAATATATAAATATATAAATATATAAATATATAAATATATAAATATATAAATATATAAATATATAAATATATAAATATATAAATATATAAATATATAAATATATAAATATATAAATATATAAATATATAAATATATAAATATATAAATATATAAATATATAAATATATAAATATATAAATATATAAATATATAAATATATAAATATATAAATATATAAATATATAAATATATAAATATATAAATATATAAATATATAAATATATAAATATATAAATATATAAATATATAAATATATAAATATATAAATATATAAATATATAAATATATAAATATATAAATATATAAATATATAAATATATAAATATATAAATATATAAATATATAAATATATAAATATATAAATATATAAATATATAAATATATAAATATATAAATATATAAATATATAAATATATAAATATATAAATATATAAATATATAAATATATAAATATATAAATATATAAATATATAAATATATAAATATATAAATATATAAATATATAAATATATAAATATATAAATATATAAATATATAAATATATAAATATATAAATATATAAATATATAAATATATAAATATATAAATATATAAATATATAAATATATAAATATATAAATATATAAATATATAAATATATAAATATATAAATATATAAATATATAAATATATAAATATATAAATATATAAATATATAAATATATAAATATATAAATATATAAATATATAAATATATAAATATATAAATATATAAATATATAAATATATAAATATATAAATATATAAATATATAAATATATAAATATATAAATATATAAATATATAAATATATAAATATATAAATATATAAATATATAAATATATAAATATATAAATATATAAATATATAAATATATAAATATATAAATATATAAATATATAAATATATAAATATATAAATATATAAATATATAAATATATAAATATATAAATATATAAATATATAAATATATAAATATATAAATATATAAATATATAAATATATAAATATATAAATATATAAATATATAAATATATAAATATATAAATATATAAATATATAAATATATAAATATATAAATATATAAATATATAAATATATAAATATATAAATATATAAATATATAAATATATAAATATATAAATATATAAATATATAAATATATAAATATATAAATATATAAATATATAAATATATAAATATATAAATATATAAATATATAAATATATAAATATATAAATATATAAATATATAAATATATAAATATATAAATATATAAATATATAAATATATAAATATATAAATATATAAATATATAAATATATAAATATATAAATATATAAATATATAAATATATAAATATATAAATATATAAATATATAAATATATAAATATATAAATATATAAATATATAAATATATAAATATATAAATATATAAATATATAAATATATAAATATATAAATATATAAATATATAAATATATAAATATATAAATATATAAATATATAAATATATAAATATATAAATATATAAATATATAAATATATAAATATATAAATATATAAATATATAAATATATAAATATATAAATATATAAATATATAAATATATAAATATATAAATATATAAATATATAAATATATAAATATATAAATATATAAATATATAAATATATAAATATATAAATATATAAATATATAAATATATAAATATATAAATATATAAATATATAAATATATAAATATATAAATATATAAATATATAAATATATAAATATATAAATATATAAATATATAAATATATAAATATATAAATATATAAATATATAAATATATAAATATATAAATATATAAATATATAAATATATAAATATATAAATATATAAATATATAAATATATAAATATATAAATATATAAATATATAAATATATAAATATATAAATATATAAATATATAAATATATAAATATATAAATATATAAATATATAAATATATAAATATATAAATATATAAATATATAAATATATAAATATATAAATATATAAATATATAAATATATAAATATATAAATATATAAATATATAAATATATAAATATATAAATATATAAATATATAAATATATAAATATATAAATATATAAATATATAAATATATAAATATATAAATATATAAATATATAAATATATAAATATATAAATATATAAATATATAAATATATAAATATATAAATATATAAATATATAAATATATAAATATATAAATATATAAATATATAAATATATAAATATATAAATATATAAATATATAAATATATAAATATATAAATATATAAATATATAAATATATAAATATATAAATATATAAATATATAAATATATAAATATATAAATATATAAATATATAAATATATAAATATATAAATATATAAATATATAAATATATAAATATATAAATATATAAATATATAAATATATAAATATATAAATATATAAATATATAAATATATAAATATATAAATATATAAATATATAAATATATAAATATATAAATATATAAATATATAAATATATAAATATATAAATATATAAATATATAAATATATAAATATATAAATATATAAATATATAAATATATAAATATATAAATATATAAATATATAAATATATAAATATATAAATATATAAATATATAAATATATAAATATATAAATATATAAATATATAAATATATAAATATATAAATATATAAATATATAAATATATAAATATATAAATATATAAATATATAAATATATAAATATATAAATATATAAATATATAAATATATAAATATATAAATATATAAATATATAAATATATAAATATATAAATATATAAATATATAAATATATAAATATATAAATATATAAATATATAAATATATAAATATATAAATATATAAATATATAAATATATAAATATATAAATATATAAATATATAAATATATAAATATATAAATATATAAATATATAAATATATAAATATATAAATATATAAATATATAAATATATAAATATATAAATATATAAATATATAAATATATAAATATATAAATATATAAATATATAAATATATAAATATATAAATATATAAATATATAAATATATAAATATATAAATATATAAATATATAAATATATAAATATATAAATATATAAATATATAAATATATAAATATATAAATATATAAATATATAAATATATAAATATATAAATATATAAATATATAAATATATAAATATATAAATATATAAATATATAAATATATAAATATATAAATATATAAATATATAAATATATAAATATATAAATATATAAATATATAAATATATAAATATATAAATATATAAATATATAAATATATAAATATATAAATATATAAATATATAAATATATAAATATATAAATATATAAATATATAAATATATAAATATATAAATATATAAATATATAAATATATAAATATATAAATATATAAATATATAAATATATAAATATATAAATATATAAATATATAAATATATAAATATATAAATATATAAATATATAAATATATAAATATATAAATATATAAATATATAAATATATAAATATATAAATATATAAATATATAAATATATAAATATATAAATATATAAATATATAAATATATAAATATATAAATATATAAATATATAAATATATAAATATATAAATATATAAATATATAAATATATAAATATATAAATATATAAATATATAAATATATAAATATATAAATATATAAATATATAAATATATAAATATATAAATATATAAATATATAAATATATAAATATATAAATATATAAATATATAAATATATAAATATATAAATATATAAATATATAAATATATAAATATATAAATATATAAATATATAAATATATAAATATATAAATATATAAATATATAAATATATAAATATATAAATATATAAATATATAAATATATAAATATATAAATATATAAATATATAAATATATAAATATATAAATATATAAATATATAAATATATAAATATATAAATATATAAATATATAAATATATAAATATATAAATATATAAATATATAAATATATAAATATATAAATATATAAATATATAAATATATAAATATATAAATATATAAATATATAAATATATAAATATATAAATATATAAATATATAAATATATAAATATATAAATATATAAATATATAAATATATAAATATATAAATATATAAATATATAAATATATAAATATATAAATATATAAATATATAAATATATAAATATATAAATATATAAATATATAAATATATAAATATATAAATATATAAATATATAAATATATAAATATATAAATATATAAATATATAAATATATAAATATATAAATATATAAATATATAAATATATAAATATATAAATATATAAATATATAAATATATAAATATATAAATATATAAATATATAAATATATAAATATATAAATATATAAATATATAAATATATAAATATATAAATATATAAATATATAAATATATAAATATATAAATATATAAATATATAAATATATAAATATATAAATATATAAATATATAAATATATAAATATATAAATATATAAATATATAAATATATAAATATATAAATATATAAATATATAAATATATAAATATATAAATATATAAATATATAAATATATAAATATATAAATATATAAATATATAAATATATAAATATATAAATATATAAATATATAAATATATAAATATATAAATATATAAATATATAAATATATAAATATATAAATATATAAATATATAAATATATAAATATATAAATATATAAATATATAAATATATAAATATATAAATATATAAATATATAAATATATAAATATATAAATATATAAATATATAAATATATAAATATATAAATATATAAATATATAAATATATAAATATATAAATATATAAATATATAAATATATAAATATATAAATATATAAATATATAAATATATAAATATATAAATATATAAATATATAAATATATAAATATATAAATATATAAATATATAAATATATAAATATATAAATATATAAATATATAAATATATAAATATATAAATATATAAATATATAAATATATAAATATATAAATATATAAATATATAAATATATAAATATATAAATATATAAATATATAAATATATAAATATATAAATATATAAATATATAAATATATAAATATATAAATATATAAATATATAAATATATAAATATATAAATATATAAATATATAAATATATAAATATATAAATATATAAATATATAAATATATAAATATATAAATATATAAATATATAAATATATAAATATATAAATATATAAATATATAAATATATAAATATATAAATATATCAATATATATATATATAAATATATATTTTTTGGATAAAAATGTGGAAAAAAATAACCATTTCCGAAAACAGGTCATCTTAAAACATAAGAAAGAACCGAAAACTAAACAGTTCACTTCCTGTTTAACATTCGATTCTCACGTTTTAAGGCTTTCTAAATACTGATCGCTCCCAATGAGAGCCCAGCCTGCGAGGTGATGGCTTTGTAAATGACATTGGACATACTTGCTATGACGCCAGCACTTAAATACACAGCTAGAAATTGCTCTTTGCCCAGCGCCATTACCGCTGCATTGGTGAAACTGTGCAACACTTACATATTAGCAAATATGTGAAACAAGGAGTAGTGACTGAATGTCGACAGAAACATCGGCCAGCAGACCGCACGTCCTGCGGGATTTGAACAAAAATAGATCATCATGGTGCGCTTCATAGCGGGAACACGCCAAAGACCAAACACTATCAGATTCAATGCACATATGGGACCTTTTCACCCGGAGTCAATTGTTGCCATAACTGTCGAATTTCACGCTTCACATTCTGCCAATAGTTTTGTTCCTCGATTGTCTTGCGACGCAGCCATGGAAACTTTGCATTTCTCGCCTTCTCTATCATCATGTTTAGTGCATTTTCATATTCCATAACAGTGACACCGATGAATCATCCGGCACTAAACTGCAAATTCAATAAATATAGTATTAAATGAAAATTGTCTGCAAATACTCATCATACCGCTGTGAATATCAGCGCTTTTATCACATTTGAACTGGGCACCGGACCGCTGCTGGCCACACTTTCAAAAGGCGTGGTCTGTATTGTGGGCGTGCGTGCAACAAAATATGCCGGCGACACCACCTGCGATGTTTTGCAATATTTTGCATTCATGTCCATTTATTTGTTTTAAATTTTCTAAAAATAAGAATGTACAATACTATTTTATAAAATAAATTAATTAAAATGAAAAACTTACAATTTTTTGATATGTAGTCTTTTGTCGCACGAAAATTGAACTGAATGAACTGAACGAAAACAAACGAGAACAAAAAGAAGCCATTTTTTAAAAAAAGCTCCCTTTGAATAGAAGTTCAAAACGGAAAAGGTTGATCTGACACGACATGGTTGCATACCACAGTTCAGAATACTTCCGAGCGGAGCTGAGAATACACTGGGTTAGAATCAAATAAAATTATACTACAAAAGAAAAATTTAAAGAGTTTCAAGAATATTTCCAAATATATATATATATATATATATATATATATATATTTATATATATATATATATATATATATATATATATATATATATATATATATATATATATATATATATATATATATATATATATATTTATATATATATATATATATATATATATATATATATATATATATATATACATATATATAAAACACTATCGCCTACTGTAATTCGATGGCAATCATATAAAAGTTCTGTAGCGGTACGAATCGCTATAGCGATACGTATACGTGATTGAAGTATTTGAGTATCCGTCGTCTTTAGACAGTATGGATGACGAATTTATTACCTATGTATTTTGAATATTTACTAATTTTATTATATTATTTTAATCATAGAGGCCTCTCTAAATAGTGAATAAGGGAAAAATTGAAAAATGTTGTTGTCAAACTATATTAAATTTCAAACAGTAAAGCAGAATGCACATGGATTATTAATAATAGTGATATCAACATATTTAAAGATTTTTGAATTTAGATTAAATTTAAATTTATAAAATTCGAAAATGAGAAACGCTTTTGTATTCCGCAGAACCAGTTCAAAGGATGTTTTATCTCAGGAAGTAACAATGACAAAATGATGTAATATTTTAGATATAGTTTGTTTAGACTTTGCCCAATATTTTCAGTCAAAAATATAATCTTGCATTAAAAAAATCCTTTATTAAAATAGTATGAAGTTATATCGATATTTTACAGGCAAAAGATAGCAACCAACAGAAAGCAAATTTCACAGAAGGAGAAAAAAGTGAAAAAATTGAGTAGATCAACTCGAAGTGTCATTTAATTGAGCTAACCAATAATAATAGTGTGGCACAATTTCCAAAATATCCAATACTTGCAGAAAAATGTAGATGTCCCAATTTATTTCGAACAATTTTTCAAATCATGAATTTTTGGAAATTTTTGATGCAAACTTCTATGTTTTCATGTATATCAAATAACATACTTATTAAAATGTGGTTAAAAACGTTTAATTCTGAAATTTTAAAAATACAATATATATAATACCAGCTCTAGAATAGGAATTCTGGCCTAGTTTATCTTTTTTTTCCAAAAATGGGTTAAGCCTTTTTGATTCTCAACGACACATTTTATTATACTTTTTAATGTCATAAAAAAATTGTGTAATTTTTTTCTGCAAAACTATTGTATGTTTAGTGTTTACCAAAATTACTTCAACAATTTTTAGTCCATATAAACGCAAATGCAGAAAATGGTTTTAATATCGTAAAATCAATATAATATAAAATATCACCTGAGAAATTATTACCCGCATTGGTCGTTTTCATGAAAACGATACAGAAGATTTGTATAAATATTCCCCCAAATCTCTGTTTAAAAATTATTACAAATAGTAAAGAAATAAAAATTTGATTTTTTGTGCATTATGTCATAATTACGATATCGTTTGAATATCTTAAAAATATAATTGGGTTTTTGGAAAATATACTTGATAGCAAATACAGTTTGTGTTTTTGGTAAAAATTATTTTAGGTTTTTCTTTTTTTTATTATTATACTCAGAAGAAAATTTATCATCAAGTACTTAATAGTACGACCATTTGGTGTATGTATTAATAGTTCCATGTATTAATTTTTCCAGGTATTTTACATTTACTTTTATTCGTTTCGTACTGTTTTATATGAAATATCGTAACTGTTACCAAAATAATGGCAATGAACGATTACCGTTCCGGAATAAAAATGTTACTGGTAAAATACCAGTATGAAACGTTTTCCAAACTGTAGAAATTGTAGAAAATTATAAACTTTTTATATTTTATTATATTTTTTATTTTGTGAAATATCCAATAATATCTTTCAACAACTATAGGATTTTCACAGCAATGCGCATACAAACAAAGAGGTTTTAATTCGTTTTACAAAAGCATTAAATAATCATATCTTTATCGATTATTACAATGGCAAAATCAAGATTATTAATATGGCAACTCTGCGCACTGACGTTTGAAATTTCATAGAACGGGGCGGAAACGGAGTGAAATTCAGATCTGCCTACTTTTGGTGGCAGATGTTGATTCCACCCGTTTCGTTGTTTAACGGAGTTGTTAACTTCACATACGTACTTTCATGCTATTTTCAGTACGTTTCTATTTTTTTAGTATGAAGTATAATGCCCGATTAACATTAAAGGTATTCACGAAACGGAGCAGTTGCCGATGTGAATTAGCAGTATTGTAGAATTGTATCATATTACGTGAACACACTTATTTCATATTTGTAGTTTTCAGTTTGATGTACCAAAAACAGATGTATTTTTTCATTGAAATTTTCAATTTATTGCTTATTGGCCATAGACAATATATAAGTATGCCTTTTGTTACTTATTTTTAATTCAATATCAATATCTCGCTTATTTATTATAATTAAAACAAAGTAATCCAAATTATATTAGTGATGTCGATTTAAGAAAAAAAACTCATACCTTATATATGAACTCGTTAATATTTATTGTTAAAACAGTGGACATTATGCTATCATTTCTTTTTTATTCACATTTACATATTCATTAAAAATATATATTTTCATTTAAATATAATGCATTTTGTTGAATTTTAATTCAATAATCAAACACTGTAATATGAAGTACCCAAAAGTCATAAATTCACCATCACTAAAAAACTACAAAAGTACCACGAAGTAAACTCAAGCATTTAGCGAAGTAGATTAGCATATAATTTTTTTTCGTCACCAATGTATTTTGTTGTTGTACAACTGCTACTTCACAAAACTGCTACTCTACATCGCAACTGCTCCGTTTCGTGAATAACCTTATTGTATCTTATGTGAGTCTCACTAAGGTTATTCACTAAACGGAGCAGTTGCGATGTAGAGTAGCAGTTTTGTGAAGTAGCTGTTGTACAACAACAAAATACATTGGTGGCAAAAACAAAAATTATCTGTTTTTTCTTCGATGTTTCAAAAATAAACATCGATGCCAAAAAAGAGCGGAAAAAAACCTCGATGTTTTCCGATGTTTGTCTTTTTTTTAGTGAAATTACAATTTAAACTGATGAGCATATATAATGTGCATTTACCTGGTTTTAAAGGAAAATTGAACATTTTAAGATAAATTCAAAAAATATGTATAAGAAAAATCGAAAATTAAACATTGGTTAAATATCAATAAAACTAAAATTGTATTTATATATAAATTAATTCATTTTAATTAATTAAAATAATTCATTTTATTAAATTTCATTGTTTTGAGAGCAAACAAAAATTACATTGTTTTGTGATAAATAAATTACATTGTTTGTGATAAAAAAAATTACATTCATACATTAATTTGAGATCAAACAAAAATACAGTGGTTTGAAATCAAATGAAAATAAATAACATAAAAAGAAATGCTTCCAAGCAGTGTAGGCAAATGTTTGACATTTTTATAGGTTTTTAATTGAATTTAAAAATAAAAGCTTACACAATCTTTTGCCCGTTAAACGGTTTCTCTCTTGGGTTATTGCTGCCTCAGATTTTGAAAATAGTCGTTCGCTCGGAACAGATGTAGCGACTATCGGCAGATATTTTGTTGCAACTTTGTAAATATCCGGATATAAACTCTTTAATTCATCCCACATTTCTAACCCATTATATTTCATTACTGAAGTAACAGACGACGCCAAATACATTTGAACCTCATGTTCATTTTGGTTTACAGAGCTTGAGAACATATCTTTTTTTTTAATGTTGTCAACACTTTATGGAAGTTCCAAATATCAGATGTCATTCCCTCTGTAGTAGCTCGTCATCTGATGTAGATCGCGATTGCATACACGCTGCTAAAAAATGGCTCTCCCAAACATTATTTTGCAGGCATTAACATGTATGTTTCTAATTTTATGTAAACATAATATATAATTGACTGATAAATCATTTGTAAACAGGGTTGTATTGAGACTTGAACAGTGTTGTAATGAGCTCTGACTTGCATTATAATATCTCGGAAACATTTTAATGTTGCCCCTTAAAATGGAGTATGTTCTAATGAAAACATAATAAAGGTATTCACGAAACGGATCAGTTGCCGATGTACATTAGCAGTATTGTAGAAATGTATCACATTTCGTGAACACACTTATTTCATATTTGTGTAGTATGGTAGTTTTCAGTTTGATGTACCAAAAACAGATGTTTTCGTTTCATTAAAATTTTAGATTTATTGCTTATTGGCCATATCAATACATTATAGTTAACACAAAGTAAACAAATTAGATTAGTGATGTCGATTTAAGAGAAAAACTCGTTAATATTTATTGTTAAAACAGTAGACATTATACCATCATTTCTTTTTTATTCACATGCATAAATGTACATATTCATTAAAAATATATATTTTCATTTAAATATAATGAATTTTGGTGAATTTCAACACAATTATCAAACACTGTCTGTAATATCAAGTACCCAAAAGTCATAAAATCCGCATCACTAAAAAACTACAAAAGTACCACGAATTAAACTCAAGCTTTTAGCAAAGTAGATTAGCAGATAATTTTTGTTTTTGCCACCAATGTATTTTGTTGTTGTACAACTGCTACTTGACAAAACTGCTACTCTACATCGCAACTACTACATCCAAACAAAATAAATATTTGAACCGAAACATAAATATGTTCAAAATAAAACATGATTTTGAACGCCCTGAATATAAATATGTTTCCATTGAAACATATCAGTTGTTTCAGTTCTAAAAGTAGTATGTTTGCATAGAAACATATTTAAATATTTTTGGAAAGAAATCCTGAAAATAAAATAAAATGTTTTTTTTATTAATTTTTATTAAAAATCTTTAAACATGAATTTAAACAGGAATTTATAATAATTGAATTCATATACAAATTTTTAAATGCATAAATAAATAATTGGTTTAAAACTGCAAGTACAAGTGACACCATCAATGAATGCACAATTCCACCAGCAGACGATAAACCAGACGATCCAGGCTCGCTTTATATTTAGTACAGTTACAGTTGATCACATAGCGTAGGGAAGGAATTCACGGAGGCTTTTGTAAAAAACATGCCAAATTCTGTTTGAAAATCGAAACACAGATTTTTATTTGTGGTTTTTTCACATTAGTTTCAGAAATTATATACTGCTATATATTATATACTCTATATATTTATTTAATTTACAAATAACAAAATTATTACCGACGCTAACACGTTTTCTCAACGAACAACAAAAGGCACGTACGCAGATAATGCCGATCAACGAGTGTCAACTTTATATACAAGAATTAATTTTTTGTTTGTTTTCAAACATCAATATGTTTAAAATGACCCTATACATACTTCAAACGACGACAAAAGAGACGTAGATAGAAAATTCTGCTCAGCGAGTGCCAACTTCGTATACAAGAAGAATGTTGCAAGAATACATTTATTTAAATGCAATTTCTTTTTTGTTTGTTTTTAAACATCAATATATTCAAACGATGGCAAAAGATGACGTAGTTAGAAAATGCTGCACAACGTTGCCAACTTCGTCAGTCGATAAATTATCGAATTAAGACGAGCGTTGCGAACATACGTTGTATTTAGACTGTGTTTCGAAACATAGTTTTAACCAAGTAAATTGCCAAGAAATAGTTTATTCAAATGCAATTAAAATTTTATGTTTATTTGACAGATTCTGCTGGACAATATAAAAATGTTTAAACGTGAACAAAAATAAATTCAATTTCGATTATAATTTAATTACACTTCATTCCTAATACATGTATGGTAATTTCGTATTACTTTTTAATTACATTCAAACATATTCAAACAAATCTTTTCTATCCGTGTAGCATTCTCAGCCTTTCCAAAATTATTTAAATTTGAAATAGTTTTGGTTTTGGCATCTGGGTCTTTAAAATGTAATGTTTTAAATCGCGGATCGCCAAAATCGATGAATATTCGAGTTTTTCAAATCTTCTTTGAATTTGTTTTTCAACTTCGATTTTAAGTTTTTCAACTATCTCGTTTTTTGGTATAAAGTTTCTCAGTGCGTTCCTTAAACAATTTATTTACGGATTTATCCCTTGTAATATTTTCGAAAGGTCTGAGCAATTCGATGATCTCCAGAGTGCAGCCTAATTCCGCGCTCGATACCATATTTGGGCTATCTAGACGGGTGAACAAAATATCGTTAACAATTGACGCCATTTGAACAAATCGTTCTATCATATAAAACCAAGAATTCCATCTTGTTTTAATATCAAGAATTCATTTTTTAATTTGTCCTTCAGCTACTCCTACTCTTGTTCGTCTCTTGCATTCACTGATTTTTTTATGTATTTGACTATATCGCGAATGTGGGATATTATTGCACACGTTTCCTTAGTATTGTCTAAGGACTGTGCAACTACTAAATTTATAGTATGAGCAAAGCATGGGATTATTTTACGGTCACCAAAAAGATCACGACTAACTTTAAGCATTGTGCAATCGTTATCTGTGACCACTGCCATCACTCTATCAATACATATACTCTATCAATACATATATAGTTTCTGTCCATATATCGTATGTGAAACTATAAAATGAAAAATTGGTAATCGTTTCTTTAAATACAGCAGCCTTACATTCATATTTTTCATCAATTCTCAATTTTATAGTCTCTCGGCTTGGAATTTTATAAATACAATGGAACAATTTCTTTCATCAATTGCTTAAATCTATTTCCTTCAACAGTTCGGAAAGATTTGTTGTCAAAAACAATAAAGTTAACAATAGCCTCAGTAATATTTTTAAATTTAACGCCGTCTTTTGAAGTTAAACTCTTTATTTTTAGAAACAAGTCATCCACTTTTGGCTGCGTACTGAGTGTGAGAATGACTTTCTTTACTTACAGATGATGTAGTGTTTGGCGTATTAAATTATTTCCATACTTTACTCTTTATTTTGTTCGACATTGTATTCGAAATTCGCCGTCCTGAACATCTGGTTACGAAAATAAATCATTAAAATTACTAATTAAATATAAATGGGTTATATTAACTTTACCGGAACTTATTCGTTTTGTCAAAAAAAAAACAAAATACATTTTGATTTATAAATAACTTTTTGCGAATATTTACGTTTGCTAGCACATTTACTTCTGAAAAAAATTAATCATAATATTACTAACTAAACATCAATGGGTGTTATTAACTTTACTACTACAAACTAATTCGGTAATTTCAATAAAATGTTTAATTTGGATCGAAGCTGCGCACGTTCACTAATTTGCAAATAAAACAAACGAAACAAAGATGCCATATATGAACACATTTACAGTATTGATCTTTTAGGATTTTATACATTTTTTAAAAGGGGAATAAGGGCAAAAATGTATAAAACTAATATAATTAATATTACATTTTTGTAAAATCTTAATAAATTTTAATATACCGTATGTATGGCGAATCCAGAGCAATCCTTGTCGGTGTTGTCTCAAGTTAACTCACTGGTCACCATTTGACAAATTGTCACATGGCGACTCTTCCACTTCGGTGGAAGTCCTCCGCGCGGAAGCCCCTGGAAACGACGCTCTATACCACCCGGTATAGAAGTCGGCTAAAGTGAGTGGCGAGCATCTCCCTCAGAGTGAGGGTTCGTGCGTTGGGTTTGGATCCCACCACTGAAAAAACCTATGCGCCCAATGAAAACAAAAAAGAAGCCTCGGATAACGACCGATTACCACGATGACGACCCACGCAAACGTTTAAGGACCATGATTTACGGATATGCACCTGGAATGTCCGGACCCTTTATAGGGAAGGTGCCTCTATCCAGCTGGCAGATGTCCTCGAAAAATATAAGGCTGACATCACCGCTATCCAGGAGATGCGATGGAAGGGACAGGGCTGTTCGAAACAAGCGTCCTGTGATATATATTACAGCTGCCATGCGGAGAGACACGAATTTGGATGTGGATTTGTGGTCGGCAAGAGACTCCGCCACATTGTCTCTAGGTTCACGCCCGTGGACGAAAGGCTGGCAACAATCCGCATCAAGGCAAACTATTTCTATATCAGCCTAAATTGTGCACACGCTCCGACGAACGAGAAAGATGACGAGACAAAAGAGCGGCTAGACAACGCATACGAGCGCTGCCCCCGCCACGATATCAAAATCGTGCTAGGCGATTTTAACGCCAAGGACGGCAGAGAAGCCATCTATTGTCCCACAATCGGAAAATTTAGCCTCCATGCCAACACTTCCGATAACGGAACGAGGCTAATCGACTTCGCCGCAGCACGAAACATGGTCGTTAGTAGCACAAGATTCAAACATTTCGATATCCACAAGGCCACATGGTTGTCGCCCGATCAAAAAACTCGAAACCAAATTGATCACGTTGTGATTGACGGAAGGCACGCTTCGAGCGTGATGGACGTATGCACTATCCGAGGTGCCAATATGGACTCGGATCATTACCTTGTTTCAGCCAAGGTCCGCACGCGCTTAAGCGCTGCGAAGAACGTACGGAACCAAACGCAGAGAAAGCTAGACGTCGGAAAGCTGTTATCACAACAGACAATGCAAGGCTTTTCCACTCGACTCTCACTCCTGATTAGATAAAGCACTCCTCCTCTCGATGATATAAGCGCGTAGTGGAACCATATCTCCTGCTCTATGCGTACGGCTGCCGAAGAGGTGCTTGGATTCCAACGCCCCCTGAGGAATCAGTGGTATGACCAAGAGTGTCGTGCGGCCACTGCAGAGAAAGACGCTGCGTACAAATCCACACTGCAGTCAGTAGCTACGCGAGCTGCGAAGGAGCGATACAAAGAGAAGAGGAGGGAAGAGAGACGTCTTTTCAGGAGTAAAAAAAAATGAGGCAGAAAGACGTGAGTGTGAGGAGATTGAGATGCATGGGGACAGGAATGAGGCTCGAAAATTCTTCGAGAAAATAAGACGCCTAGCAGGAGGTTCAAAATCCGGAGCCTCTTCTTGTAAAGATGAGAACGGGAATCTAGTGACAGATATCCAGAACACACTGAAGATATGGAGGGATCACTTCTCTAAACTGCTGACCGGTGATGATGACCGCAATTCCACCGATAGAGAAGTAAACCCGGCAACCCCAGTATTTGATGACGACGTTGAGATTCCGCAACCCGAGCATGACGAGGTCAGAACAGCCATTGCTCGGCTGAAAAACAACAAAGCCGCAGGTGCTGATGGCCTGCCTGCTGAATTGTTTAAGACCGTAGGCGAAGAGCTAATAGAGAGCATGCACGAGCTCGTAAGCATGAATATGGTCGGATGAAAGCATGCCAAGTGACTGGAACATCAGTGTACTCTATCCAATCCTTAAGAAAAGGGATCCCACTATCTGCGCCAACTAACGTGGGATCAGCCTACTCAATATCGCATACAAGGTTCTATCGAGCGTATTATGTGAAAGATTGAAGCCCATCGTCAACAGACTGATTGGACCTTATCAGCGCGGCTTCAGACCTGGAAAGTCCATCATAGACCAGATTTTCACATTGCGCCTAATCCAGGAAAAGACCATAGAAAAACAGATCGACACCTACCAACTATTAGTCGACTATAAAGCCGCCTTCGACACTCCGATAAGGGAACGATTATACGCCGCAATGTCTGAGTTCGGTATACCTGCGAAACTTATAAGGCTTTGCAGGATGACCCTGAGCAACACACGTTGCTCAGTGAGAATAGGAAAAGACCTCTCCGAGCCATTTCATACTGAACGAGGTTTCAGACAGGGTGACTCCCTATCGTGCGACTTTTTTAACTTATTGATGGAGAAAATAGTTCGAGCTGCCGAACTCCGTCAAAGCGGTACTATTCTTAACAAAAGTGTCATGCTGCTCGCATATGCCGACAATATTGATATCATTGGCAGGATCATACGAGCAGTCAGCGCAGCATTCTCCAGATTGAAGAAAGAGTCGCGTCGAATGGGTCTAGCGGTGAACGAGGACAAGACGAAGTTCCTTGTGTCAACAAGCAAAAAAGAGCCCGTGCGTCTTGGACAAAAAGCTGATTTTGACACCCACAAGTTCGACATTGTGAAGGACTTCGTCTATCTGGGATCCAGCATCAACAGCAACAACGACGTCAGCCTGGAGATAAAACGGAGAATAACTCTTACCAACAGGTGCTCCTTTGGGCTGAGTAGGCAATTGAGAAGCAGAACCCTCTCTCGCCGGACAAAAATAACGCTCTACAAGTCACTCATCATGCCCGTCCTACTTTATGGTGCAGAAACATGGACGCTGGCCTCCACCGATGAGAGAGTACTGGGAGCGTTCGAGAGAAAGATTCTCCGTAAAATCTTTGACCCTATCTGCTTTGCTAACGAGTATCGAATCAGGATGAACCATGAGCTGTACGAGTTATTCGACGACATTGACATAGTCAAGCGCATCAAGATCCAGCGGCTTCGCTGGCTAGGCCATGTCAAACGAATGGATAAAAACACTCCAGCCAAGGAGGTGCTTGAATCGAAACTCGAAGGTGGACAGCGTAGAAGAGGGCGTCCAAATCTGCGTTGGAAAGACGAAGTTGAGGACAACCTGGCAACGCTTGGTATTTTTAACTGGCGTCAGCGCTCGCAAAGCAGATCCGACTGGCGCGGCTTCATCTCAGCGGCCAAAACCGACCCACGGTTGTAAGGGCCATTTAAGTAAGTGAGTAAGTAAGTAAGATTTACAAAATTTGCGGTTATATCAGGAAAACCCTTCTCCATAATTTCTTGTAATGAATTAACTAACATGCACAAACTTTTTGGGAGTGATATGTTGTGTGGCCTGTTGTGTGGTCTGTAGGAAATTTATCATTTCCGAGTCGCAGAAGCTTCTCTGAAAATTCTCTTGCAGTTATATCGCCTTCCAAATGAACTCGCATGTTTGTTGAAAGCGTCAACTTTTGAACATGCTGCCAAAGATTTGATGCTTTGTGACATGCATTTAGCTCATCGGCAGGGGTTTATCGTGGAATGACTGGGAGAATTTGTCGAAAATCTCCCGCTAAAATTACAACAGTGCCCCCCATTAATTGATTGTTTCCTTTAAGATCTCTGAGTGTGTGGTCAAGAGCTTCAAGGGCTCTCTTATGTGCCATTGTACATTCGTCCCAGACAATTATTTTGCACGATTGTAGTACGTTTGCTTTTGCAGATCCTTTGCTTATATTGCAAACTGGCTTTTCTAAAAACGCAAGGTTCAATGGTAATTTGAGAGCTGAATGTGCGGTTCTGCCAAAATCCAACAGAGTAGCTGCAATTCCTGATGATGCCATAGCAAGAGCAATTTTATTTTATGACCTTACTTCTGCCAACAACAGATTTATTAGGAACGGCCGCCAGATTGACTTGATATTACGGCCATTACTGAGTTATACACTAATCTTTGATCTTCAACCAAAAGCAGCTTGTTTCTCTCGACAAATATTTTTAAATCATTTATGTTGTAGCTTCTTTCTCGGAGAATATCTCTGTCGTGTGGATCACAGGTCGGTGATGGAATGCCCAGTTGATGGAGTGTTTTTCCATTGATCGATAATGATTTGTTTTCAATCCGTATGAGAGCTGAATTAAAAATGTCTTACGTAAAGTCTAACGTAGGGTTTCTTCTACGTTTCTCTCGAAAAATATCTTCACTTAGGTTTTCTTTGAACTTTTCCCACACACCTAGTGGGTACGATGGTGCGCAAGTTGTTATTATAACTGCAAAGAGATCGCGAACTGAGGGGCAAGGCGAATGACTGAAGCTTCTGACAATGTTATGTCCCAATGCTGATCATCTTCCAGTAGGTCACGTTTTTGACATGCCTCTCTGTAGGTTTCGCAAACTACACCGTCTACACTTCTTAGATTTGCAAACGAAACAGGACCACGAATATTGTAAAGTAGCAACCGTAAAAAGTAACATTCCACATTATTTGGGTGTGCAGTATACACACGTCCTAAAGCCTCGCTTGCACGACCATCAAATCCAGGTACTTTAAATCCTTTCTTTCTTTAATAGAACATATTATTAGTCTTGTTCCAGGTGTAATACTTTGGCACATCCTGATAAAACAGCGATCTTGCGAAGCCATTTTGTTGGCACAGAAGTAAAAATGCTGTTAGAGTTGTTCTTGGCGTTCGTTGTGCTCTTGCTTGTAAAAATAGAGTGTAAGGAAAAAGTTCGCATTTTCCTTTATCTAGTAGTCAAATGTCGAAATAAGCTAACAGTTTTGTTGCAAATGTCGTAATTATCGTAACTATCTGCATCTTAAATAATACTAAGAGTTTTGTAGCGTCGGTAGGTCTTCTGGTTAGAGCGTTGGACTACGAGCTGAAAGTACAACCAGTTGGGAAGGTTAGATAACATGGGAAATTTTAAAGTAGGTGTAATTATGATAGTTAGGATTATCAAAATTATAGTCGGTCTAAGCCGACTATAAATACCCTACACATATGTGTGGTTACCATTTATGCCGGTAACTTCAACGAATGGATATCTACTGGTGCATAGTTATCTATCGTGTAAGCAAAATTTCGTAACTTCAACGCATAGTTGAGGAGTAAAAACACCGGGTAGGTATGAGATATCTGTTCGGTACGAACACCACTAGATATCTACTCGTTGAAGTTACGGGTATTAAAGTGATATATAGGTCACCAGTGTATACGAATCCTGAAAATAACTACAAACATTCAATCGCTGAAGAATTTCCATTCATTATCATCATACCCATATTTACATACCCATATTTACAAATGGGTAGGTGTACCGAATTTCGATTTTTTTTTTTGTGAACCACAAGTCTTTTCTCCGGAAAACTTTATTATCATGTATTTGAGCATGATGTCAATATATATTTGACCAAAAAAGTTTACCTAAGCACGTATACATAAAAATTGATCTTTATATGTACATTTTATATGAGGTATTTGAACATAAGTGGTCGGATCATAGGTCACAATGGACCGATCTCGCCAATTTTTCGCACATACAGCGTAGGTATATTAGTAATCTAAGTTATAAGTTTCATTTATCTAGCTCTTCAATTTTAAAAGTAGTAGGGATTTCAACAGACAGACGGACAGACAGACGGACATACGGACATCGCTAAATCGACTCAGGAGGTCATGCTGATCAAGAATATATATAGTTTTCCATACCGGAGATGCTTCCTTCTGGGTGTTACAAACGGCGTACCAAACTGAATATACCCTTTCACTCTTAGTGTAGGGTATAAAAATATGAAATTAAAAATTATTTTTTAATATAAAAGTTTTAAGGTGAATTTTTAGTATGATTTAAAATGATACGTGGGCGGCAGATAATATAATTTATTGTATCCTTAATGTTCACATTAAAAACCTTTTATATTAAAAAAATATTTTTAATATCATATTTTTTTTTGTTTTATTGCTATTAAATTTGAAGATGGTTTGTTTTTGGGTGGTGAGTTTGTTGTGGTGAGTTTTAATGAAGTGGGAAACATCAAAATTTTAATTTTCATTGAAATCGCTAACAATAATGAGGTGCCACTCCCCTTTGACCAATCTATTTTACATATGGTTTTGGATACTCCATGGACTTTATAGCATATTAATGCAAATTATGAGAAAAATACATTCAGTGGGTTTGCTATGAATCTGAGTTATACTCCAAAAATAAAAATGGGCGTAAAAGAGGGCGTGGTCAACAAAAACTAAGTAGTGACCTTCTTCTGGGTCTCTAGGATATATATTCCAAATTTTAAGAAAATCCGTCCACAGGTGTACGTTTGCATAGCGCACAAACAAATAAACAAACAAACGGAAAATGAGTTTTATATATATAGATTGGATCCTTAAAGTTCACATTAAAATCCGTTTATATTAAAAAATATTTTTAATTTCATGTTTTTTTTTTGTTTTATTGCTATTAAATTTGAAGATGGTTAGTTTTTGAGTGGTGAGTTTGGTGTGGTGAGTTTTAATGAAGTGGGAAACATCAAAATTTTAATTTTCATTGAAATCGCTAACAATAATACTTAAATACAGCGTCTTGCATTTTTCAGTTTTATGGGAGGTGCCACTCCCCTTGCCCAATCTAGTTTATATATGGTTTAGGATAATTCTATGGACTTTATAGCATATTAATGCAAATTATGAGAAAAATACATTCAGTGGTTTTGCTATGAATCTGAGTTATACACCAAAAATAAAAATGGGCGTAAAAGTGGGCGTAGTCAACAAAAACTATGTAGTTCCCTTTTCCTGGATCTCTATGATATATATTCCAAATTTAGATGAGATAAAACATCTCACGAAAAATTATATGTGACGAGAGTAATCACTCTTTGTTATATTTACAAATACTTGTATGTCTCACAAATTTACATTTGTGTATTTAACCAAAAAGAACTTTATAAACTTGTTAATAAAACAAAATCATTATTATTTAGCATTTTGTTAAAATTACAATGGTTTTTGTAAAAATCCAAATAATACTCTGTTATACGAACAAAACTGATTTGTTGCCTGAAAGTGGCAGGTACTGTGTAATAAGAAGCCTTCTAGACACGACTTTAGAATTTTCCATCACAGGGATCTTGCAAGATAAGAGTCTTTGTCTACACGGATAGAAAAGATTTAATTGAATATGTTTGAATGTAATTAAAAAGTAATACGAAATTACCATACATGTAGTAATAATGAAGTGTAATTAATGTAATTTGTCGTGTAAACATTATTATATTGTCCAGCAGAATCTGTCAAATTTACAATAAATATGTTACAATACCAACATAAAATTTTAATTGCATTTGAATAAACTATTTCTTGGCAATTTAGTTTTAAAACTATGTTTCGAAACACAGAAAATGCTAATCAAATCTAAATAAAACGTATGTTCGCAACGTTCGTCTTAATTCGATAATTTATCGACTGACGAAGTTGGCAACGTTTTGCAGCATTTTGTACCTACGCCATCTTTTGCCATCGTTTGAACATATTGATGTTTAAAAACAAACAAAAAAGAGATTGGATTTAAATAAATGTATTCTTGCAACATTCTTCTTGTATACGAAGTTGGCACTCGTTGAGCACTCGGTGATCGGCATTTTCTGCGTACGTGCCTTGTTGTTCGTTGAGAAAACGTTTTCGCGTCGGTAATAATTCTGTTATTGTAAATTAAATAAATATATAAATTGTGTTAAAAAAAGTACTAATATTAACAGAGTATAATATAGTGCAGTATATAATTTCTGAAACTAATGTGAAAAAACCAAAAATTAAAATCAGTGTTTCGATTTTTAAACAGTACTGAGACCAACTTTAACTGTACCAAATATAAAGCGAGCCTGGATCGTCTGGTTTAGCGTCTGCTGGTGCAATTGTACATTCATTGATGCTGTCACTTGTCCTTGCAGTTTTAAACGAATTATTTATTTATGCATTTACAAATTTGTATTTGAATTCAATTATTATAAATTCCCACTATGCATGTTTAAAGATTTTGAATAAAAAATAATACAAAAACAACATTTTATTTTTATTCTCCTTTCAGAATTTCTTTCCAAAAATATTTAAATATGTTTCTATGCAAACATACTACTTTTTGAACTGAAACAACTGATATGTTTCACTGGAAACATATTTATATTCAGGTCTTTCAAAATAATGTTTTATTTTGAACGTATTTATGTTTCGGTTCAAATATTTATTTTGTTTGGATGTAGTAATTATTATGTTTCCATTAGAACATACTCCATTTTAAGGGGCAACATTAAAATGTTTCCGGGATATTATAATGTAAGTCAGAGCTCATTACAACACTATTCAAGTCTCAATACAACCCTGTTTACAAATGATTTATCAGTCAATTCTGCAAAATTATGTTTGGTATAGCCCTTTTTTTTGCAGCGTGTACATGTGACTACATAATAATAAGGAAAATTGACATACAATTGTTCCTCCTTATATATAACAAAATAAATTTGTTTATAGAAAAAACTAAATTTGTTTATAAAACAAAATAAATTTAATCGTCGAACAACATAAATTTGTTCATCTAACAAAATAAATTTGTATATCATAAAAATTTACTTTGTTAATGAGAAAAAACTACTTTATTAAATGACAAAACAATTTGTGAATATAACAATGAAAAAGGGTAATTGTAAATATTTGTAATTAAAGTAAATATTTCTTGTTGGTCGTATATTAAGAAATATTTCGTTAATTTAGACCAGATTTTTGTTAATATCACCATAGGAATTTTTTTGTGCACACGCCGCAAAAAAAATGTCCTCCCAAACATAATTTTGCAGGCATTGACATGTATGTTTGGAATTTTATGTAAACATAATATATAATTGACTGATAAATCATTTGTATACAGGGTTGTATTGAGACTTGAACAGTGTTGTAATGAGCTCCGACTTACATTATAATATCCCGGAAACATTTTAATGTTGCCGCTTAAAATGGAGTATGTTCTAATGGAAACATAATAATTACTACATCTAAACAAAATAAATATTTATACCGAAACAAAAATAAGTTTAAAATAAATCATGATTTTGAACGACCTGAATACAAATATGTTTCCAGTGAAACATATCAGTTGTTTCAGTTCAAAAAGTAGTATATTTGCATAGAAACATATTTAAATATTTTTGGAAAGAAATCCTGAAAATAAAATAAAATGTTTTTTTTATTAATTTTTATTAAAAATCTTTAAACATGCACAGTAAGAATTTATAATAATTGAATTCATACATAAATTTGTAAATGCATAAATAAATAATTCGTTTAAAACTGCAAGTACAAGTGACAGCATCAATGAATACACAATTGCACCAGCAGACGGTAAACCAGACGATCCAGGCTCGCTTTATATTTGGTACATAATAATTAAATTATTACCGATGCGAACTCGTTTTCTCAACGAACAACAAAAAACACGTACGCAGAAAATGCCGATCACCGAGTGTCAACTTTGTATACAAGAAGAGAGCTGCAAGAATACCTTTATTTACATTTGAATTCATTTTTTTGTTTGTTTTCAAACATAAGTATGTTTAAAATGACCCTATACTGACTTCAAACGACGACAAAAGAGACGTAGATTGAAAATTCTGCTCAGCGAGTGCCAACTTCGTATACAAGAAGAATGTTGGAAGAATACATTTATTTAAATCATATTCCTTTTCTGTTTGTTTTTAAACCTCAACATGTTCAGATGGCAAAAGATGGCGTAGGAACAAATGCTGCACAACGTTGGCAACTACGTCACTCGATGAATATCGAATTAAGACGAGCGTTGCGAACATACGTTGTATTTAGATTGATTAGCATCTGTGTTTCGAAACATAATATGTGTCACTTGTCATCATACTCGGCATAATCATGCAGCTAGCTCACAGCACAGGGTTTGGTTTTCAACCATCACACCGAGTCGAAGGATAACAATTAATGATATAAATACAACAAAAAAAAACTAAAATCATGACTACATTATAATACAAAAAAAAAACTACATCTTACAATCTCACCATATGCGTATCCTCTCTGGAAGCCACAGGCCCTCCTGCGCCCTCCCAACCATGGTTGCTGGCTTCCATTTGCTTCGCAAATCCTTGAACCCGCATTCAGGTAATCCTTTCCATATTCACCAACTCAACCCATTTCCGCCCCCAAATGATAAGCTGCTTAGCACATATTCTCCTTTTGAACCATTTCAATATTTATTAAAAACAATAATCGCCAGTTTCATTTCTATTCTAAATTTTACTCTATCTATATATATTTTTTTTAGCGTTGTAATTAATCTAATTGAGGTGGCAGTTTTACTATTTTACCTTTAAACAATTGTACACACAAATAGCTGTAACCAAAAGAAATATTATCATGGTATAAATATAAAAATATAGTATTATTGTAAAATATAGTATATGTATAAATATGAATGAAAAGGTAGATTTGATTTTTTTATAAATATTTAGGATTAAGGCGTGATTTATATTGTTCTCATGTTTTTTTTTATCTTTAACTTAGTGCTGCATAGAAAAATAGGTTATATATAAGTTAATTTGTATCCTTTTTTTTTAGTGAGGGTTTTTTTGTTTTTTTTTTTATTGTCTAATTATAGATTTCTCTTTTTTTATAAAGGGTCATAGAGCCATATTATTCCCTAATTCCCCGCGAACATCGTAGCGCAATTTGTAACTAGTTACCCCCTATCGCCTATTTTATAGCACGTCTGTTTCCTATATTTTTTTTTTGTATTATATTTTTCTATGCTGTTTTTTTATTTTTACGTTTGATTCTTTTCTAAATTACATATAATATCTTTTATTTCTTTACCTTTTTTTATTTTTTTTTTTAAATTTCTTAGTATATAATTTTAATTGTTCCCGGCATAATTTGTCTACTAACTTTTTTTCCACTAGCCACCTCAAAAATTATTCCTATAATGACAATTTTTTTCTTCTTAATACTTTAATAATTCCCTTCTTAATAATTCCCCCTATTTATCAGCTTCCGACGTGATGCTCTTTTTATCCGATCATAGATGGGATTAGATGGAATTTTTTATGATGCACTGCTTTACCTAGGGTTCTGAGACTATCTTCGTTGGCAGGTTCTGGTTCTCGTTTATTCAGTTGTCCACGGTCGATTTTTGTATGTTGCTGTGTTTGGTTTTACAACAGATTTCTTCGTTCAGGCCGTTGATTAAGCGTCGACTTTTATGGATCAGCTCTGGACAGTTTCCTGTTGGATTTAATGGTTTTCTAACTTTCTGTCAATTTTTGTCTAATCTTTTTATTACTTACAATTTTTATTTTAATTTTCCTCTTCTCACTGTAGTTATTTGTACCTGTTCTGCCTTCCGTTTCCTGCGTCAGAGCTCTTCTTGTGAATCGTCTGACCGCCCTAGTCCTTTTTCCCTTTCCGTGCTGCTTCCCTAAACTGAACAATATTCACTTATTTTCACATATTTTTTTCTTTGATTTATTTTTTTTTTTTTTTTGCAAGGAAAATTACATTGTTTTCCACCTTTTTTAATTTTATTATAATGTTGGATATTTTATAATTCCAATTTCCGAAATCGCGTTTACGCATTTACATTTTTATGCCATATATCTGATTATACCCTACACTAAGAGTGAAAGGGTATATTCAGTTTGGTACGCCGTTTGTAACACCCAGAAGGAAGCATCTCCGGTATGGAAAAGTATATATATTCTTGATCAGCATGACCTCCTGAGTCGATTTAACGATGTCCGTCTGTCCGTCTGTCTGTCTGTCCGTCTGTCTGTCTGTCTGTCTGTCTGTTGAAATCCCTAAGACTTTTAAAATTGAAGAGCTAGAAAAATGAAACTTATAACTTAGATTACTAATATACCTACGCTGTATGTGAGATCGGTCCATTGTGACCTATGATCCGACCACTTATGTTCAAATACCTCATATAAAATGTACATATAAAGATCAATTTTTATGTATACGTGCTTAGGTAAACTTTGTTGGTCAAATATATATTGACATCATGCTCAAATACATGATAATAATGTTTTCCGGCGAAAAGACTTGTGGTTCACAAAAAAAAAAATCGAAATTCGGTACACCTACCCATATGTAAATATGGGTATCAAATGAATGGAAATTCTTCAGCGATTGAATGTTTGTAGTTATTTTCAGGATTCGTATACTCTGGTGACCTATATATCACTTTGAATGGTAACCACACATATGTGTAGGGTATTTATAGTCGGCTTAGACCGACTATAATTTTGATAATCCTAACTATCATAATTACACCTACTTTAAAATTTCCCATGTGATCTAACCTTCCCAACTGGTTTTTATTTTATTTTAAATGTTTTCTTATTTTCAGTTTTCTTCGCGACTTTGTCTTTTTCGTTTCGCTTAAAGGTACGACCGTTTCGGTTAAAGGTACACAAGAGTTTGAACAGACCGTACACCCACTTGTTCGTTTAAAGCCCGCACGATTTCCATTCAGTTCGCTTGGCAATGTGCGCCTTCCATTGGACCTTGCCCCCACAGTCCGCTAATCTTTTAAATATATACTCTTATTCGATTGAAAATTATATATATTTATCCGATACGATTCCTATATTCCTCACATAGTTGCTTATTTTCCCGCTTAAATTTAAAGTGACGCGAATAGGGCATCGATGGATCTGGACCACTTCCGATGTCCCCTAATGGTCATATCGGTCTCGCTATTAGGCGCTCGTATTGTTCAGAGCGCATTCTTATGTTTGACATTTTCTAAACATTTTCTGTCTTCATTCATTTTTTTGTTTCCTGTACCCCCCTGTTTCTTTTTACGCACGGTCCAGATGGTAGCATTGTTTACCTTTTGTCCTCTCTGAGGTTAGTAACGTTTACAAACGTCACATTTTATTATCCGGTCTGTCACATTGTCATGGATGCACGTAAATTAATTTGTTCCTGACAATAAATATTTAATTGAAGTGTGTTCGCGGATTTTGAAAAAAAGAAAAACGTTTGTTCGACGGATTCGACGCCACGCATCGGACGATACTAGCCTGGGAACAACGACGGTTGGCGTGGCAGTACGTCGAAATTGCCAGGGGCTGACCATGACCAGAGCACCCATGACGTATATGGGTTGGCGGAGCGAATTGCACTACCCAATGGTAAGTATTTAATCTACTTAAATGTTCCTAATCTAGAAAAATTTGTTATAGGCACTGGCTTAACCGGCATAATGCCCTAGCTAGAGGGATGTATTTGTAATGGATCCCACCAATCGCAACAAAACTCTGACGTTGCAGGCTGCTGCACTGAGACGACAGTGTGCTGGTGGGGGTTTTGGGCGTCTACCGTGCCCAACGTAGGTCACGCCCATGCCCTGTCACTTCGAGTCTCAGTTTCTACCCACTGTCTCGCCGGGCTGACATTCTATGCTGCCTTTCATCGAGTCTGCCGCGTACGATGACATGACGTGTTTGGTCACTCATTCTAAGGTATAATTGATAGGTAAAGGTCTGTCGGCTTACAATTTTTTTATATTTTTGGTTGTTTTGTCGGTTCCCATCATCAGGAGGGTTTGTGTCACGCTGCCTAGTTGTGTTAGCGGACAGCGTTCTGCTGATCATCGGATCGTCGGTGAACATTCGTGAATCATCATGGACCTTTTACTAAATGATGGCCGTTGGCCAGGAAAGGCATTAACGTCAATATTACGGAAAGTATTGTTTGTACATAATAATAATAATAATAATAAGATGTTTACTTTTTGTTTATTTATAATTTTATTAGGCCCTCACTCAAATAAATACATTTGATGACGGGACATAAGGAAAATGGGATCAAGAGCATGTGTGCCTCGTTTCTGGACCCGGAACTTTAAAAAAATAATAATTACAAAACATATAATTTGTTTGTGTGTGTTCCTCTATTGTTTAATATCCTTCGCGTGGTATATTCCCAGCGGGTTTCCGTTCATGTTTTCAATTTGGTACATATTGTTGCCTACTGGTTTAGTTATACGGCATCTTATGAATTACTTGCAAAATTTTGCATTAATGTTGTTTTTAAAGTCGCTTAAAACAAAATTGCGTTTATATACTTCCTGTCCCGGCACGAAGTTCACATGTCGGGAGCGAGTGTTATAGCGCACCGCACTTTTTTCATGCACTATCTTTTATTATTGCCGCACGATCTTCTTTGTTCATTACGGCCATTTCACTGTCTGCTAACTCGCCTTGCTTCCGTGCGAGTTTAAAGTCTGCTCCACTCGTGAACATGTTATGTCTGAAAAGTGAGAAAAAGGGTGTCACATCAGTTCTCGAGTGCACGGGTCACAGTCTTGATGATCTTTCTTCAAATTATGCTCTAAAGGCTGAAAGTACCGAGTGGGTAACTCTTTCTGCCGCATTTAATACGCCGTTTTCATGTGTGTTATTTTATACGAATTTATCATCGCCTCGAAATCCTTGGCCACGAATTGCTTTCCATTGTCCGAGTGCTCTACTTCAGGTACACTGATCTTATGGAATACTTCTTGTATCAAAAAGTTGATGACGTTTTTTGTTGTTGCTTCACGCATTGCCTTTAGAAAGGTGAATTTTGTGAAATGGTCCACAACAATAAAAATGTAACAATAGAGCGAGGATATTTTCCTAAAAAGTCGATGTAGAGCTTTTGAAAAGGACGATCGGTAATGACCTCATTGCCAATCATGGGTTGTAAGTGTAGGTTTTGTTTCTTTACAAATAACGCAATTGTTTAAGTACTCGCGTACCTGTACTGCCATGTTAGGCCAGTAATAACATGTTTTTAATTTATTTAAAGTTTTGGCTATTCCGCCATGAGCTGACGTTACTGGTTCATGTGCTTTTTTTGATGAGCGCCTCTGTTGACGTTTCTGGTGTCCAAAGTTTCCATTTAAATTCTTCTAAATCTTCGTTATTTTGGAGAATTAGATTATTCCTTCGCTTTCTCGCAAATCTGGTAATTTGTCGCGATTCTCGATTACTGTTTCAACCAGCTTCTTATATGCCTCATTTTGGAAATTTTCTGCCTCGATTTCTAGCATCTCATTGCATTCAACTTCTACTTCCTCTATTGCTCTGGACAGAGTATCTGCCACAACTTTTTTTTTAACCAATGCTCAGGGGATGCCCCCTATTCATGCAATGCACAGTGTTGATCGAAGAAAGGTTAATAGGTTATTGGGAGGGAAGATGGAGTAGTGTCGGTGGATGTTTGTTTTGAACTTGCCAATATCAAAAATGTCAGGAAAAACAGACGCAGGGAGATTGTTCCACAAACGTATCTAGCGACTGAAGAACGAATTCTCTCTGTAATGCGTGGTTCTATTGAGAGCCGAGTGGACTACGAAGGGGTGGGCTTGGTTTGATGCCCGAGTAGAACGCGAGAACACACGACCTGGTGGGATCAGTTCATGTATTTCCCTAGAACATAGTAATACCTATAAAACAGGCTTACACACCCGACGGTCCTTCGGTGCTCAAGAGAACCAATAGACGATGAAATATTTTCATCCCCTATTAAATATATTGCACGTTGTTGGATTCGATCCAGGAACTCCAAAGAAGATTTTGAAGCCCCTGCCCACATGTGCGAATTGTATTCCATCTTAGGCCGAATATAGGTAGTGTAGACAGTGCGTAAGTCAGCAGGAGTGAAGTATGTCTTACACCGTTTCAGAAAACCGAGGCACTTGGCCGCTTCTTTCGACACATCAAATAAGTAATCATTCCAACGAAGGTAACATTGAATTGATATGCCCAGAACGTCAAGAGAAGCTGACTGCGGAATACCCACAGCACTCATATTGAGGGGAGGGAGGGGTGAATCTATTCTTTTGTGAGATAACAGACAACATTGGGTCTTGTTTGCATTAAAATCAACTCTATTTGCAAGACCCCACTCGGTGATTATTTTAAGGTCATTATTGAGTGTGTCATTTATAGTGCGTCTTTTACTCTCAATCTCCATAGAGTTTGGGCGCTTGTTGAACGAATATGAATGACAAATGTTGCTATCATCTGCAAAGGAATGAATTGGGTTCTGGGTCAATGACAGAAGGTCATTGATAAAAACCAAAAATAGGGACGGGGATAGGACGGAACCCTGCGGAACTCCAAAATTGATTGACACGATCCATTAATCTGCATAACCTCTGCGCAGCATTGCACAGTCCAAATGGCATGACGACAAATTGGTACAATG
This sequence comes from Dryomyza anilis, assembly GCA_951804985.1. Lineage (NCBI taxonomy): Eukaryota > Metazoa > Arthropoda > Insecta > Diptera > Dryomyzidae > Dryomyza > Dryomyza anilis. Next base: position 64,130,714 of record OX638135.1, read on the forward strand.
GTCTTCCTGGCACTGTGAATGCCGTGCATGCTTTGCTGTCTTCATCTAATTCTATTTGCCAGAAGGCATATTTTAGATCCACACTACTTATAAAATGCTTAATATTCATTCAATATTTTGTCCTTGACCGTCCTTTCGTTGAGTTTTCGCGCATCAAGGCAAAATCAGTTTTTTTCTGGTTTGCGCACTATAGTTGTGCGATTACCCCACGGACTTTCGCTTTCTTCTATCACTCCCAGTCTTAACATTTCATCCACCTCGGCATACACTAATTCCTGTACCGCCGGCGAAATAGGGTAATGTCGGTCGCTCCTTCGTGCAGTTGAATGGTGTGCTTTTCCACTTTCGTGCGTCCTAAACCGTTTTTTTCATAGGTACGAAATTCGTGCATTACGTTTCCAATTGTTACCTTTGTTCCGCAGATAATACAAGTTCTGTCTGCACCCTTTCTTCATTGACGACTTGATTATTTAATTTTTCTATATCGAGCTCGGCCACGCCTACTTTATCGGCAGCCATTTCGAATTCGCGCCAGAATTCTATCCCTAAATACATATTTTGGTCCAAGTCTGGGCACATGTCAAATTCGATCATTTTCATCCTGTTTTTATACTCCACAGGTACTTTAATTTTTCCAATTAACTGGTGTCGGGTCCCAGCGGCCGTGGTGACTTTGGCGAAGAATTTATGAACACCTGCTTCTATTCGTTCTACCAACTTTTGACAGTCTCGGCCCAACAAGCTGACGTACGCATCTGTATCCAATAACCCACGTACTCCTATGTCTGCTATTTTTATCTCCGCGTACACCCGACGGTCATTGTGGCCAACGTGATTTGCAGCAGCGACTTCTTCTTGCCTGGCTCGTTTCCGTTTTAGGTAATTAGCCGCACCTTCTGAATTCTTCTGGATACTTGCCGCCGCCCATTAACTTGAGAATCATCAAAAATTCTACGCCGAGCATCATAATATTCGACTATGCGTTGTTCTATCGGTTTACTTATACTTTTATTTACATGCCATATTTGTGGTTTATTTACGTTTACTATTCTTTTCAATATTTTAAAATGTTTGTTTTTGTCAGTGCATGTGTTGCTGTGATCGATGATGCTACTTCCGGAAGTTGTGTTGGAAACCGGGCCGGCACTACCCGCGTTTTCATCTACTTTTATCTCTTATGTATGGTTTAATTGTGTGCGGGATTCGTGGAGGAACGTGGTTCTCCGTGCCATCACGTTCCTTCTGGAGTTTCCCACGTTACACTGCGAACACTTCGGCGTAATCGCATTCGCCAAGCCGCATTTATAACCGAAGACGCTCCTTTCGTTGGAAGTACACTCCATGTACACATGGCCAGGCTGGTGGCAGTTCCAGCAGGATATCTGTTTTTTTGGTTGGTGTTGTAGATCTGTTACATTGGTTGACCTCGCCGCATGAATTTCCTCAATTAGAACCGACTCTTCCTCTTCATGATTTTTATCTGGAACTTCCAACATCATCTCGCTAACTTGTCGCTGATACCGTTGAGGCGGTGGCGGGTTAATTTTTCGAATGCCTCGCCGTGGAAAACATCGCTCCACCTCATTACACTCATCGCGTAGCTGGTCCACGGTATATATCGTGCGATATTTTCCTTCCTTTACTATGTTTATGACCTCATAATCAGACATATCGTGTGTCAATCTTGATCTAATTTTACCAACCTCAAAAAACAACTGGCAACGGACTCCCCTGGTTGTTGCTTTCTTTCGACCAGATCCCGCATAAATTCAAAATGGGATCAACTCGTTTGATATTGTTGTAATAACGCGTGACGTAATGACGGCCATCGGCCACTTGGTTACTCTTGACTACTAGCCAGTACCACTTATTAGTGTCGCCAGGCATTAGCAGGTTAAAGTCCCGCAGGATCTCCGCCCATGGGCACATAAGTGGGCTTGGAGGTGCTCCCATCGAAAAACAAAATCTTCAACCGGTAGGTGATTTTGGTTACCATTAAAAGATAAACCCCATTTGTCGATTTGGATTTGTGAAGCCCTGAGCTCCTGCATAATTCCCTGGATACCTGCTCTAACACCTTCCTGAATATGATTCTGAATAGTTTGATCTAAGGATGTTTTTAATGCCTGACAAGCGTTCGCTACTAACAAATTGACGTGTTCTTCATTAATAGCTTGTCTGTCCTCATCACCAGTGTTAGCCGTACTGGCACTCGGGACCGGAACCTGACTGGTCCTGGGTATTGCCCCTCTATGAGGTCCCCTGTTGTCCGATGTGAGCGTTTGAGACAAATCTCTATAAAACTCAGTTTCGCGGTTTTGACCGACTAAACGCGGTCGATCAAAACCGCGAAACTTCCTGTATTAAGGTCATTCTAGATGGATGTTTGTGTGTATTTGGTTTCGTGAGTTTTATTAGGGGCGAGGACCGACTCGCGTCAAAATTGACTTGCCTTCTTCTTTTGGAATCTTTTCGCGTCTTCGATTCGTTGGACAACACCATATTAAAGAAACTAAATATTTATCTAATTAATTCCTTTAAGTGAACTTGTTCGCCTAAATATATATTTTTATAATTGTCAAAGGATTATAATTTCTCTAAACTTTTATTTATTTGTTATACTATATTTGTTAACTATACCATTTATTTTCTGCAACTATCTTCATCGATGTATTGAAATATTTTAGGGCTATAATGGGAGAGTATGTTGGTGAATTGGCGTGGACATCCCTTTTATTTTGGGGTTTTCTTTGCATACCGTATTTGGCATCTGTGGTTTCCGAGTGGATACGCTTCTTTTTCTTATACATCCTTATGTTAGTTATTGTACATGAAATATTTTCCCTTTTTTCGATTCTGTCTTGGTGACACGTCTATCGGTTTTAACTTCTCCGCTAGGTTGCCACCAGACCCTCAATACTACTAGGTCTACATATTATTTTTGAACCTGGTTATTGTTTTTTTTTTTCACAACTTATGGTACAACGAAAAACATATCTACATGTCAACCACTACAGTTACTAATTTGAATTACACAAAAAAAAGTAATCTATTGCTTTTCCTACAATCCTATACAATTAAATGTCAGCGTATCTATCGCTCATTTACGTTACAAGACTACAGAGTTCTTATTATGGGCTATGACCTTGTTTGCAGAATTGAATCGCCACGTGCGGTATAGAACAATTATAATAATAATAATAGTTTGGCGCTACAGTCCTGTATAGAACTTCGACCGAGCTCTCTCACCAATTTGAGCTGTGCGTGTTATATTTCAACTCAAAAGTGATGGGACCTACAGTTTATTGCCGAATCCGAACGGCGGGTGAGAGCTTTTCATGGGCAATGGTTTTACTCTCGTAGGTTTGCCATTTACTGACGAGAGGTAGCGCGGTATAGAAAAATGTTTCTATGAAAAGATGTTGTTAGCCCCAGTCTAGGCTTGAACCGGGGACCTTTCGACTCGTAGTCCAACGCACTAACCACTGAGCTACCGCGGCTACTCGACTCGGCTAGTCGATTTAATTTTCTACACTAAGCTTCTATTCGTGAACGTTACCATGGTTCACTTCCCCTTACCATGGTCACTTCCCCTCGCTTGGTCATGCTTTGTTTATTGATTGGGCGCCATATTGTTATGTGTACCTTGTCATCGTACTCGGCATAATACTCCAGCTAGCTCACGGCACAGGATTTGGTTCTTAACCATCACACCGAGTCGAGGGATAACAATTAATGATATAAATACAACAAAAAAACTAAAATTATGACTACATTAAAATACAAAAAAAACTACATCTTACATTCTCACCATATGCGTATCCGCTCTGGAAGCCACAGGGAAGAGATAGATCTTGGCCCTCCTGCGCCCTCCCAACCATGGTTGCTGGCTTCCATTCCATTTGCTTCGCAACCCCATTGAACCCGCATTCAGGTAATCTTTTCCATATTCACCAACTCAACCCATTTCCGCCTCAAATGATAAGCTGCTTAGCACTTTTGAACCATTTCAATATTTATTAAAAACAATAATCGCCAGTTTCATTTCTATTATAAATTTTACTCTATATATTGTTACGAAAAGAGGTAATTTGCTCCACTGTGCAAGCAATCAACAATAATAAATGAGACGCAAGACAATTCAGCGCACTAAGCAAAGTGTTAGAAAGAGACGGAAGATCATTCAGCGCACTATGCAATGTGCGAGAAAGAGATGGAAGATCAGCACATTAAAACACATGAGTGCGAAGGAGATGTCAATAGCATGCGTCATTCACGAAACGAGTAGAAGGTTCTCGAAGCAAGTCGAAGCTTGTCGAAACGTGTCGAACTGATGCCTGCAGTATATAAGGCCGCGCATCTGAGGCACTGTACTTCAGTTGTGATTTAATAGTGAACTAGTGCGTCTCGTGAGTTAACAGTGTAAAGAAAAATTGTAGTAATTTAGCAGTTGATATAAGTGATTATTCTTTATGTTGTTATTTAAATTAATAAAGTTAATTAATACTAGTTGAAATAATACTAGTTAAAAGCAAATATAAGTGCATTTTTATTTTGTACTCAATCCAGCGATACGAACTCGTAGAACAGTTTTCCGTAGACTGAATTTTCGTAACATTGGTGTCAGAAGTGGGATTGTGATACAAAATGGTTAAATTTGAACAACTTAAAGTCGACCAGCTAAATAAGGAGCTGTCGATTCGTAATCTTCCAACTGCTGGTACGAAAGTAGGCTGCAAAAGCGCATAATGGACGAATTAGAGGCGCAGGGCATTGATCTTACGATGCACAATTTTGAAGTGGAAGTTGCAGCACCGTCATCGAAAAATCTGGACACAGAGGAGAAAGTACAGACCCAAGTTTTTGATATGAGCCAGTTGATCGGAGTTATGCAACAACAATTTCAGATAATGGCTCAAGAAAATTCCAGACAGTTTCTAGAAAATTCAAAACAATTTCAAGAAAATTCTAATCAGCTCAAATTAGACATGAAGCAAGAACTTCTAGAAAATTCCAACAAAATGGAACAGAAATGTCAAGAAAATTCTAATCAGCTCAAATTAGACATGAAGCAAGAACTTCTAGAAAATTCCAACAAAATGGAACAGAAACTTCAAGAAAATTCGAAACAGCAACTAGAAAGTTCTAATCAACTGCAAACTGAAATTAAGCAGCAGATGCAGGATCATTCTAAGCAGCTTTTGGAAGTTTCTAATACACTCCATAGCAAAGTGACGGAGCTAGAAACTCATGTAAATGACATGGAAGTGAACATTGATGACAAAATTCAAAGATTAGAAAACGGTATAGACAAAGAAATCCAGGAAATAAAAATAGATTTGCACGTTTTGCAGATAAATGGACCTACACAGCATGTTTTTAGTGGTACGAGGCTAAAATCGCCGATTTACGATGGAACCACAGCGTTCAACATTTTCAAGCTGCAATTTGAGACCACGGCTGTAAGTAATCGATGGAATAATGAGGACAGCGTAGCCGCACTTATCGTGGAGCTTAAAGGAGGCGCAGCCGAAGTATTGCAGACTGTTCCAGAAAGTGATCGAAACAGTTATTTAGCGGTTATGGCTGCACTGCAGCGAAAATATGGCAGTGATCACATGAAACAGATATACCGAATGGAGCTGAAGGGCAGATTGCAACGAAATTGTGAAACTTTGCAGGCGTATGCAGCGGAAGTCGAGAGGCTTGCGCATTTGTCGTATGCAGATTCAACGAGTGATTTCATAGAAAAGTGCAAGATCGAAGCCTTCGTTGACGGCATACGTGATCCGGAAACAAGACGTGCCACAGTGACAATGCCGAAAGTGACATTTACGGAAACTGTAACCACAGCGCTAACACAGGAGACAGCAACTACGTTGTGCCGCCCAGCGCCAAAGGTCCGTAAACTAGATGTGGAGAATGAAGACCTACTTCAGGTAATTTGCCAAGCGTTAAAAAGTGGAGCTAAACCAGATTACACTGCTGCCAACCGAGACACCCAATTTAAAGGTAAATGCTACAACTGTGATACATATGGGCATATGGCACGTGATTGTCGTAAAAAACGCAAGCGCTCAACAGCGCCCCGACATGAAACCCAGGATCATGTCCAAAATAAAGTAAATTTTAATCAATCTTTAAACTAAAACGCCCCAGAATCTCCATTTCACAAATTGCTCGAAAGCCAAATAGTTTAACTGTTGAAGGACTCATTGATTGTACAGCATATATGGTAACGTTGGATACAGGAGCTTCACACTCAATTATAAGAAGTAACCTTGTTAGGGAAGATATAGAGCCGCTTATCGGAATAAGATTGCAAACAGCGACAGGTGAAGAGGCTCCAATCAGAGGAAAAATTACCAAGGAAATCACTATTGGCACTACGACAGTTAAGCATGATTTTATAGTGGCGGAAATAGTAGACGAAATAATACTTGGCATGGACTTCATGATAAGAAACGGTTTCACACTAGATTTAACATGAACAATTTTGAGTTATGCCAACACGGAAATCCAACTAAACATTGATTGTGACCAGAGCCCGAAAATTAAACAAGTTATTGCTCATAAAAATATAAAAATACCACCTAATTCTGAAGCAATTGTTTGGGCGAAATTAAATGGAGATTGTGGGATAAGCAAGTTGTGGGTTATAGAAGCGAATGATGAGCAAATGAGCAGAAGTAATACTGTTATCAGAAGAACATTAGTAGAAGCGACAAAAGACAAAGTTGTTCCAATAAGAGTTCTCAACATGGAAAACTCGTCCAAATTAATTAAAAAGGGAACAGTGATAGGCCAGTGTCAAGAGGCATCAGCGATTATAAATTGTGAGTCAAATCCATCAAGAAACTACAGCACATCGCAAATAAACAAACAATCTACTCACAAGTTTATAAATGAGTGGACGAAGGATTTGGGTGGCAAAGAAAAGAGTCAAGTGCAACAGCTAATTGACAAATATCGGTGTATATTTGCTGAAAAGGGCCAAAAGGATGGAAAAACTGCCATTGTAAAACATCGAATAGACACTGGTGATTCTAACCCAATTCGTCAAGCACCAAGAAGGGTACCACTTGCGAAAAGAGACGAAGTATCACATTTGGTTGAAGAAATGCACACAAATGGCGTGGTGGAACCATCTGAGAGTCCATGGAGTTCACCAGTAGTATTGGTGAAAAAAAAGGACGGTAGTACTCGGTTCTGCGTTGATTACCGAAAACTTAATGATGTCACCAAGAAAGATAGTTATCCACTGCCCAGAATCGATGACACCTTGGATACACTATCTAATGCTAAGTGGTTTTCAACGTTGGACTTGCAAAGTGGTTACTGGCAAGTAGAAATCGATAAGAAAGATCGAGAGAAGACAGCATTCAGTACTGGAGATGGACTATGGCAATTTTTGGTAATGCCGTTTGGACTATGCAATGCTCCAGCAACATTCGAGCGGTTAATGGAGCACGTAATAAAAGGTTTACACTGGAAAACATGCCTAGTATACCTTGATGACATAATTGTTATGGGCAAGGATTTCAACGAACATCTAAGAAATCTAGAGGAAGTATTCCTTCGATTGAAAAATGCGGGTCTACAACTTAGCCCAAAGAAATGCTCACTTTTCAAGAAAGAAGTCAAATATCTGGGTCATCGAGTTACCATGGAAGGAGTGCATACCGATGAGGATAAAATAGTTGCAGTCAAAGAGTGGCCCAGACCGCAAAATCTACATGACCTACGAAGTTTCTTGGGGCTATGTACATACTACAGACGATTTGTTCCAGGTTTTGCCAATGTTGCAAGCAGTCTTCATGAGTTGACAAGAAAGAACCGCGCAGTTGAATGGAGCGATGATCAAGAAAAGGCATTTTTGAAATTAAAAGATCTACTGTGCTCGGCACCAATTCTTGCGTATCCAATTCCAGGTGAGAAATTTATACTTGATACGGATGCAAGTGGATACGGAATAGGCGGAGTTCTCTCTCAAGTGATCAATGGGCAAGAAAAAGAGATCGCATACTACAGTAAAACATTGTCGAAGCCCGAGCGAAATTACTGTGTCACCAGGAGGGAGCTTCTTGCTGTAATTGAAAGTGTGAAAATTTTCTATAAGTATCTGTACGGACAACAGTTTCACATGAGAACCGGTCACGCAGCACTACGATGGTTACTTCAGTTCAAAGATCCGGAAGGCCAAATTGCGCTTTGTATGGAACGATTACAGAGCTACGATTTCTCAATCGAACATCGTAAAGGAGGAAATCATAGAAATGCAGATGCTCTGTCACGGCGTCCTTGTAAAATTGCCTAAGAGCGGAAGGAAAAGAAAACTTAATTGATATTCGTTTGCTGAATGTTTTACCCGATGAAAAATGGACTCCGGACCAAATTCAAATTGATCAAAAGAGTGATCCCGATCTCAGAAAAATCATGATGTTCAAGGAACAGCAAAGAAAACCATCATGGGAAGATATAGCTGCCGACAGTCCAATAAATAAAGCTTACTGGGCACAGTGGCAGAGCTTAAAACTGCAAAATGGTTGTTTATATCGCGCCTGGGAAAGCGAGATGACAGATCCGCTCGAAATTCGATTGTTGTTCCCAAGTCAAAAGTAAAAGAGATATTAGCGGAATACCATGGTGGATCTAGTGGAGGTCATTTAGGTATAAATAAAGCGGTCGAAAAAGTAAGGAAACGTTTTTAATGGGTTGGATGCCAAGAGTCAGTCGCCGATTGGATTCGCAGTTGCCCGCAATGTGTACCAGCAAAAGGACCAACAGTGAGAAGTCGCGGTAGGATGCATCAGTACAACGTGGGAGCACCATTCGAACGTATCGCCATGGATGTCGCCGGACCATTTCCAATCAGTGATGCGGGTAATAAGTATGTGCTTGTCGTCATTGACTACTTCAGCAAGTGGCCTGAAGTGTATCCCATGCCGAATCAAGAAGCCACAACTGTTGCGGATGCATTAGTTAACAACTGGGTAAGCCGCTTTGGAGTACCATTGGAATTGCATTCAGATCAAGGAAGAAATTTTGAGTCTGCAGTATTTAAGGAAGTATGCAAAGTCCTCAAGATACACAAAACACGAACAACGCCTTTGCACCCGCAATCTGACGGCATGGTGGAACGATTCAATCGTACTTTGGAAGAGTATCTCAGAAAAGTGGTTGATAAAAATCGAAAAGATTGGGATACACACATACCACTATTCCTCATGGCTTATCGAACGGCGGTTCATGATACTACAGCAGCTTTACCATCTAAAATAGTTTTTGGAACAGACTTAAGATTACCTGCGGATTTAAAGTTTGGTGCGAGTCCTTCAGCTGGAATTCCTGTACACAATTATGTTTTCAGAAAAAAGTGAAGAAATGAACGAAGTGCATCAGAGTGTAAGACAGCGTACACAATTTGCGAGTGATAAGATGAAGGCCAGATACGACTTGCGCACAAATTCAGAGGGATTTACGAGGACAACTTGTTTTGCTCTATAACCCACAAAGAAAGAAAGGCTTATCCCCTAAGCTACAAACACACTGGGAAGGACCATACAAGATAATTAAAAGAATTAACGATGTCGTGTATCGGATTCAGAATACTGCAGGCGTTAGACGAAAAATGAAAGTGGTAAGAGGTAATTTGCTCCACTGTGCAAGCAATCAACAATAATAAATGAGACGCAAGACAATTCAGCGCACTAAGCAATGTGTTAGAAAGAGACGGAAGATCATTCAGCGCACTATGCAATGTGCGAGAAAGAGATGGAAGATCGGCACATTAAAACACATGAGTGCGAAGGAGATGCCAATAGCATGCGTCATTCTCGAAACGAGTAGAAGATTCTCGAAGCAAATTGAAGCTTGTCGAAACGTGTCGAACTGATGCCTGCAGTATATAAGGACGCGCATCTGAGGCACTGTACTTCAGTTGTGATTTAATAGTGAACTAGTGCGTCTCGTGAGTGAACAGTGTAAAGATAAATTGTAGTAATTTAGCAGTTGATATAAGTGATTATTCTTTATGTTGTTATTTAAATTAATAAAGTTAATTAATACTAGTTGAAATAATACTAGTTAAAAGCAAATATAAGTGCGTTTTTATTTTGTACACAATCCAGCAATACGAACTCGTAGAACAGTTTTCCGTAGACTGAATTTTCGTAACAATATATATATTTTTTAGCGTTGTAATTAATCTAATTGAGGTGGCAGTTTTACAATTTTACCTTGAGTATAGGAATTACAACATAATTGTGGACGACGCATTAAGGACAATAATATGATATTCAACTTATTTTTTTTAAATTTTTATCATAAAACAATTGTACCCACAATTAGCTGTAACCAAAAAAATATTATCATGGTATATATATAAAAATATAGTATTAATGTAAAATATAGTATTAATATAAAATATGTACGAAAATGTATAAATATGTATAAATATGAATGAAAAGGTAGATTTGATTTTTTTATAAATATTTAGGATTAGGGCGTGATTTATATTGTTCTTATGTTGTTTATATTTTTTTCTTTAACTTAGCGCTGAATAGAAAAATATGTTATATATATATATATATGTTATATATTGTTACGAAAATTCAGTCTACGGAAAACTGTTCTACAAGTTCGTATCTCTGGATTGTGTACAAAATAAAAACACTCTTATGTTTGGTTTAAATTATAACAATTAACTTTATTAATTCACTTTAATAAACAACTTTACTAATAACAAATTCTTACAACTGCTGCATGTCCACAATTTAACTTGACATTTATCACACGAGCTGCACTCGACCACTTTACAATCACTACTGAAGTACAGTGCTCAGATGCGCGGCCTTATATACTGCATGCATCAGTTCGACACGTTTCGACAAGCTTCGACTTGTTTCGAGAACCTTCTACTCGTTTCGTGAATGACGCATGCTATTGGCATCTCATTCGCACTCATGAGTTTTAATGCGCTGATCTTCCCTCTCTTTCTCGCACATTGCCCAGTACGCTGAATGATCTTCCGTCTCTTTCTAACACATTGCTTATTGCGCTGAATTGTCTTGCGTCTCATTTATTATTGTTGAATGCTTGCACAGTGGGGCAAATTACCTCTTTTCGTAACACGGCCCTCCACCTAAATCTGTTCGTCCCGAACAGATGTTAATCCTCTCTCTCTATATACGGCACCAACCTTTCTAAATGTACTACTTTCATTCTTCGTCTGACGCCTGTAGTATTCTGAATCCGATACACAATGTCATTTATCCTTTTAATTACCCTGTACGGTCCTTCCCGGTGTGTTTGTAATTTTGGATTTGTCAATTTCACTCGTGGCGGGCTACAAAGCATGACCAGATCTCCTCCCTTATATCCCTCAGAGTTTGCTCTCAAGTCGTATCGGGACTTCATCTTATCACTTGCAATTTGTATACTCTGCCTTAAAGACTGAAGCAACTCGTTTTGGTCTTCACTTTTCTTCTTGCCCAAAACACTTTTTGAAATCGGATTTTTCACATCCATGGCAGTACGTTCGCAATGTCCTCCTATGTTGTATTGATTCGTCTTACCGCAACTCCTGACGGCTGTTCTTTTTGCGGATACACATTGCTTACATCTGTGAATCCAGTAGGCGGCTGACTTCTGATATCCGACCCAATAGAAATGCTTCCTGACTTCTTCAATCGTTTTAGTAATGCTCAAGTGACATCCATTGGTTCCACAATGGCATTTCAGTACTATGGCTTTTATTTTTGACTTGGGAACAGCAATCAAATTTCGAGCAGGTCTGCCATTTTCACTTTCCCACACACGGTACAAACAACCATTTTGTAGCTTCAGGCTTGGCCACTGCGCCCAGTAAGCCCTGCTGATTGGACTGTTGGATGCTAATTCTTTCCATAATGGTTTTCTTTGTTGTTCCTTGAACGTCCTAATTTTTGCAATGTCGGGGTCTTTCTTTTGATCATTTCGTATTTGCTCTAGAGTCCATTGATCATCTGCCATGACATTTAACGAACGAATGTGAATTATGTTCGTCTTTTCTTCTTCCGTCGAGCATTCTCTGGATTCCATTTTACACATTCGTGCCGACACAGTGCCCGAATTGCCATGATGTTCCCTGGCGTTATTTTGGCCATCCTCAGGTCTCTTTTCTGGTCGGTATCCTTTAGGTGGTTGCAGATTTACACATTTACGTCTTTCACGACAGTCGCGTGCCATATGCCCATATTTTCCACAGTTGTAGCATTTACCTTTCAATTGGGTGTTTCTGTTGGCAGCATAATGTCCGGATTGAACGCTGGCTTTGGACGCTCTACTTTTTTTTAATGTGGGATAAAAAATAGAGCCACTGCACTCAGACAGGGTTATATCCATTGTGCTGTGACCCAGTTCCCTGTTTTTTAATGATACTTCTTAGATTCATTATTGAATCTAAGAAGGCTATTGTGTGATAGAGAGTGAAGCTGATCCTCTCTCATCACGTCTGTGCCAAAGATCTGCCTTCTAATTCTATAAAATGCTGGACAGTCACAGAGATAGTGCTCTGTGGTGCCAGTTTCTTCGTAGCAGGCAGAACATAAGGCGCTTTCGGCCAGGCCGATTGCGTTCATGTGTTTTTCACATGCGTTGTGTCCCGTTAGAAGTCCCGTCAGTTTTCTGCACTCCTTTCTACTTAAGGAAAGTAGAAACGAGGCCGATCTTTTGGTTATCGTCGGTGTCATGAGCTTGGAGAATCTGCATTTCGTCTCATTCATTCATCTGCTCTTGTGTGCGGAGGCGACCCAAGAGCTGATGACGAATTTTCCCGTAGATGCAGGTAGTCCAAGCACAGGTTCTGGTCCAAATGGATTATCCTCAGATCCAGCACGTGCTAGTTCGTCAGATGTTTCATTGCCCGAAACTCCTTTATGGCCCGGCACCCAAATCAGTTTCAGTGTATTGTATTTACCAACACAATTGAGACGTGATCTGCATTGACGTACATTTTTGGATGTGTTGACCTGGTTGTTCAAAGCCATAAGAGCAGCCTGACTATCGCTGCAAACTGATATAGCCCTGTTCTGCCATCTATTATCCGCAATGTAGTCCATAGCCATAAGTATAGCATAGACTTCGGCTTGAAATACCGAGGCATTGTCGCCTAAGGCGAAGTGAAGTCTGCGGTCATCCGGTTCCACAAACACTCCAGCACCAGATCCCTGATCGGTTCTGGAGCCGTCTGTGAAAATGCGGTGTGACCCTCTACCTGGCTCACAGTCAGGCGTTAGCCAGTCTTGAATGTCAGGTTGGCAGACCTCAAAATTTCGTCTTGGTAATATTTCTGTTATCATTGCATCAGAGGGCATCTCCAGTAGACAGGTGTCTAGTGGAGTGTCAAGTGCAATGTCAGAGATATTCCAGGGAACATTAAACCAGAAACCACCTCGTTTTAGTCTCCAGCAGCTTTTCATGGCTTCGCCTCTGATGAAGATGTCAAGTGGTTGTAGGTTTAAGATTGCATTCAGTGCTGGATCAGGTGTAGTGGGAAAGGCACCCGTAACACCCAGACACACGGTTCTCTGAATCTTGGCAAGACTAGTTGTCACGCATTTTCGCTACAGCTTGTTCCACCAGACTACCGATGCATATGATATCATCGGTCTTATCATTGCCGTGTAAATCCATAAGGTTTTGCTCGGCGATAGTCCCCATGTCTTCCCAAAAATTCCTCTGCATTGCCAGAAGGCATTCAATGCTCGCGAAATTTTATTTTCAATATGTTTTGTCCAAAGTAGTTTACAATCTAGAGTTAAGCCCAGATATTTTACTTCGTTACACAGAGGAATAGTGACACCCTTAAGTATTGGTAGAGATAATCCTGTCATTATTCTTTTCCTAGTGAAGAGAACAATCCCTGTTTTGTGAGGGTTGACGGAAAGTCCGTTTGCAGTACACCAGCTGTCAATTCGGTTCAACGAGTTTTGTGTTTTAACACAGACCTCATTGAGGGAAAAGCCTGTGGCAAGAATGGCAACATCATCTGCATAGGCCTGGGAATAGACACCTGGTCCATCGAGATCGTTGACTAGAGAGTCAACCAGCATACACCAGAGTAGGGGGGAGAGAACGCCTCCTTGAGGACAACCTCTATTCACCCCTGCCATAATATACTGACCGCACTCCGCCTCCGAAGTGATGGTCCTAAACATTAGCATTGACCTTAGCCATTTGACCAATGTTTCATCTATTCCATGCCTTCTAGCTGCGTCACACATTCCATCAAAAGTCGCATTATCAAAAGCACTCTCGATGTCAACAAACGCTCTACTTACTCCTTGACATAAATTTTCTCTCTCCTCATCTAGAACACGTTTCTCCATCGCTGGTCGGCACAATGTAGACGCTATCTCCTGCGTAAGCGCTATGGTGACCGTTTCCATAAATGTCACCTTCGGCATGGTCATTGTGGCACGTCTTGTCTCCTGATCGCGTATGCCATCAACAAAGGCTTCGATCTTGCACTTTTCTATGAAATCACTCGTTGAATCTGCATATAACAAATGCGCAAGCCTCTCGACGTCCGCTGCATACGCCTGCAATGTTTCACCATTTCTTTGCATTCGGCACTTTAGTTCCATTCTGTAGATTTGCTTCATGTGATCACTGCCGTATTTTCTCTGCAGTGCAGCCATAATCGCTAAATAACTGTTTCGATCACTTTCTGGAACAGTCTGCAATACTTCGGCTGCGCCTCCTTTAAGCGCCACGATAAGTGCGGCTACGCTGTCCTCATTATTCCATCGATTACTTACAGCCGTGGTCTCAAAATGCAGCTTGAAAATGTTGAACGCTGTGGTTCCATCGTAAATCGGCGATTTTAGCCTCGTACCAGTAACAACATGCTGTGTAGGTCCACTTATCTGTAGTAAACTGACATCTTCTTGTATTTTCTGTAGCTTTTTGTCGAAACCATTTTCCAACTTTTCAAATTTGTCATCAATGTCCACTACAATGTCATTTACATGTGCCTCAAGATCGTTTACTTTCCCATGGAGTGTATTAGAAACTTCCAGAAGCTGCTTAGAATGTTCCAGCATCTGTTGCTCAATTTTTACTTGATGTTGGTTGGAATTTTCTAGCAATTTCTCCTCAAGTCGATTTGAATTTTCTTGAAATTGTTTTGAATTTTCTAGAAGTTTCTGTTCCATTCTGGTCGAATTTTCTTGGAGCTGTTTTGAATTTTCTAGAAGTTTCTGTTCCATTCTGGTCGAATTTTCTTGGAACTGTTTTGAATTTTCTAGAAGTTTCTGTTCCATTTTTCTGGAATTTTCTTGAAGCTGTTGTTGTATTGCTCCGATCAACTGGCTCATATCAAAACTTTGGGACTGTGCTTTTTGCTCCGTGTCCACATTTTTCGATGACGCTGTTACAGCTTCTACTTCAAACTCGTGCTCTGCGAGGTCAATGCCTTGGTTCTCTAATTCTTCCATTAGACGCTTTTGTAGCTCTACTTTCGTACCAGCAGTTGCAAGATTACGAATCGACAGCTCCTTCTTTAGCTGGTCGACTTTAAGTTGATCGAATTTAACCATTTTGTATCACAATCCCACTTCTGACACCAATGTTACGAAAATTCAGTCTACGGAAAACTGTTCTACAAGTTCGTATCTCTGGATTGTGTACAAAATAAAAACACTCTTATGTTTGGTTTAAATTATAACAATTAACTTTATTAATTCACTTTAATAAACAACTTTACTAATAACAAATTCTAACAACTGCTGCATGTCCACAATTTTACTTGACATTTATCACACGAGCTGCACTCGACCACTTTACAATCACTACTGAAGTACAGTGCCTCAGATGCGCGGCCTTATATACTGCATGCATAAGTTCGACACGTTTCGACAAGCTTCGACTTGTTTCGAGAACCTTCTACTCGTTTCGTGAATGACGCATGCTATTGGCATCTCATTCGCACTCATGAGTTTCAATAACAAATAAAAGTATTAACTACTTTTATTTGTTACTTTTGATTTATTCATATTGTTTTTTGTTTCTGCGTCTCGTTCGTCGGCGGCGTCGTTCAATTTCTTCTAACATTATTTTCTTCTACGTTGCTATTTAAAAACAGGATATTGCATTATTTAGTGTATGGTATGTTATTAGAGCATTAAATGACTCAATTTATTTTGGCTGTCAAGAATTTGAACATACATCTTATGATGCTCATTTTATTGCATATTGAATCATTAAAAAGTGAATATCAAATTTTATGTTTGACTGAATTACTTGGCCCACCTGTAGAAGTTGACTTCGGTAAACATTCGTTAGGTTTAAAGAATTTTACAAAGCATATCAAAAAGTATAAATACTTATTTAATATTTATTTTATGTTATATATTGTATTAAATTATTTTTATTTTCATATGTTTCTATTCGACAAATATTTTATTTAATTTAACAAAATAATTAATTGATTCAATTTCTATCGAATGAAATTTTTAATTCATGTTACTAATTAATTAATTAATTATTTAATGATTTAAAAATTCCCAATAAAAAATATAATATATATAACAACTTTAATATCAATATGACAAAAAAATTAATTAAAGTTTCTCCAATTAATATTCTCATTATTACGAATATGAAATTACAATTTTTATGTCAATTTCCCTCTTCTCGATTTCCGAAATCGCGTTTACGCATTTAAATTATTATGCCATATATCTGATTTTTATTTTATTTTAAATGTTTTCTTATTTTCAGTTTTCTTCGCGACTTTGTCTTTTTCGTTTCGCTTAAAGGTACGACCGTTTCGGTTAAAGGTACACAAGAGTTTGAACAGACCGAACACTCACTTCTTCATTTAAAGCGCGTACGATTTCCATTCAGCTCGCTTGCCAATGCGCTCCTTCCATTGGACCTTGCCCCCACAGTCCGCTAATCTTTTAAATATATACCCATATTCGATTGAAAATTATACATATTTTCCCGCTTAAATTTAAAGTGAAGCGAATGTCCCCTAATGGTCATATCGGTCTCGCTATTAGGCGCTCATATTGTTCAGAGCGCATTCTTATGTTTGACATTTTCTAAACATTTTCTGTCTTCATTCATTTTTTTGTTTCCTGTACCCCCCTGTGTCTTTTTACGCACGGTCCAGATGGTAGCATTGTTTACCTTTTGTTCTCTCTGAGGTTAGTGACGTTTACAAACGTCACATTTTATTATCCGGTCTGTCACATTGTCATGGATGCACGTAAATTAATTTTTGCGTATCCAATTCCAGGTGAGAAATTTATACTTGATACGGATGCAAGTGGATACGGAATAGGCGGAGTTCTCTCTCAAGTGATCAATGGGCAAGAAAAAGTGATCGCATACTACAGTAAAACATTTTCGAAGCCCGAGCGAAATTACTGTGTCACCAGGAGGGAGCTTCTTGCTGTAATTGAAAGTGTGAAAATTTTCTATAAGTATCTGTAAGGACAACAGTTTCACTTGAGAACCGGTCACGCAGCACTACGATGGTTACTTCAGTTCAAAGATCCGGAAGGCCAAATTGCGCTTTGTATAGAACGATTACAGAGCTACGATTTCTCAATCGAACATCGTAAAGGAGGAAATCATGGAAATGCAGATGCTCTGTCACGGCGTCCTTGTAAAATTGCCTATGAGCGGAAGGAAAAGAAAACTTAATTGATATTCGTTTGCTGAATGTTTTACCCGATGAAAAATGGACTCCGGACCAAATTCAAATTGATCAAAAGAGTGATCCCGATCTCAGAAAAATCATGATGTTCAAGGAACAGCAAAGAAAACCATCATGGGAAGATATAGCTGCCGACAGTCCAATAAATAAAGCTTACTGGGCACAGTGGCAGAGCTTAAAACTGCAAAATGGTTGTTTATATCGCGCCTGGGAAAGCGAGATGGCAGATCCGCTCGAAATTTGATTGTTGTTCCCAAGTCAGTCGCCGATTGGATTCGCAGTTGCCCGCAATGTGTACCAGCAAAAGGACCAACAGTGAGAAGTCGTGGTAGGATGCATCAGTACAACGTGGGAGCACCATTCGAACGTATCGCCATGGATGTCGCCGGACCATTTCCAATCAGTGATGCGGGTAATAAGTATGTGCTTGTCGTCATTGACTACTTCAGCAAGTGGCCTGAAGTGTATCCCATGCCGAATCAAGAAGCCACAACTGTTGCGGATGCATTAGTTAACAACTGGGTAAGCCGCTTTGGAGTACCATTGGAATTGCATTCAGATCAAGGAAGAAATTTTGAGTCTGCAGTATTTAAGGAAGTATGCAAAGTCCTCAAGATACACAAAACACGAACAACGCCTTTGCACCCGCAATCTGACGGCATGGTGGAACGATTCAATCGTACTTTGGAAGAGTATCTCAGAAAAGTGGTTGATAAAAATCGAAAAGATTGGGATACACACATACCACTATTCCTCATGGCTTATCGAACGGCGGTTCATGATACTACAGCAGCTTCACCATCTAAAATAGTTTTTGGAACAGACTTAAGATTACCTGCGGATTTAAAGTTTGGTGCGAGTCCTTCAGCTGGAATTCCTGTACACAATAATGTTTTCAGAAAAAAGTGAAGAAATGAACGAAGTGCATCAGTTTGTAAGACAGCGTACACACTTTGCGAGTGATAAGATGAAGGCCAGATACGACTTGCGCACAAATGCAGAGGGATTTACGAGGACAACTTGTTTTGCTCTATAACCCACAAAGAAAGAAAGGCTTATCCCCTAAGCTACAAACACACTGGGAAGGACCATACAAGATAATTAAAAGAATTAACGATGTCGTGTATCGGATTCAGAATACTGCAGGCGTTAGACGAAAAATGAAAGTGGTACATTTAGAAAGGTAGGCGCCGTATAGAGAGAGAGAGGATTAACATCTGTTCGGGACGAACAGATTTAGGTGGAGGGCAGTGTTACGAAAAGAGGTAATTTGCTCCACTGTGCAAGCAATCAACAATAATAAATGAGACGCAAGACAATTCAGCGCACTAAGCAATGTGTTAGAAAGAGACGGAAGATCATTCAGCGCACTATGCAATGTGCGAGAAAGAGATGGAAGATCGGCACATTAAAACACATGAGTGCGAAGGAGATGCCAATAGCATGCGTCATTCACGAAACGAGTAGAAGGTTCTCGAAGCAAGTCGAAGCAAGTCGAAGCTTGTCGAAACCTGTCGAACTGATGCCTGCAGTATATAAGGCCGCGCATCTGAGGCACTGTACTTCAGTTGTGATTTAATAGTGAACTAGTGCGTCTCGTGAGTGAACAGTGTAAAGATAAATTGTAGTAATTTAGCAGTTGATATAAGTCATTATTTTTAAGTTGTTATTTAAATTAATAAAGTTAATTAATACTAGTTGAAATAATACTAGTTAAAAGCAAATATAAGTGCGTTTTTATTTTGTACACAATCCAGCGATACGAACTCGTAGAACAGTTTTCCGTAGACTGAATTTTCGTAACAATATATATATTTTTTAGCGTTGTAATTAATCTAATTGAGGTGGCAGTTTTACAATTTTACCTTGAGTATAGAAATTACAACATAATTGTGGACGACGCATTAAGGACAATAATATGATATTCAACTTAATTTTTTTATGTTTTTATCATAAAACAATTGTACCCACAATTAGCTGTAACCAAAAGAAAGATTATCATGGTATATATATAAAAATATAGTATTAATGCAAAATATAGTATTAATATAAAATATGTACGAAAATGTATAAATATGTATATGTATAAATATGAATGAAAAGGTAGATTTGATTTTTTTATAAATATTTAGGATTAAGGCGTGATTTATATTGTTCTTATGTTGTTTATTTTTTTTTTCTTTAACTTAGCGCTGAATAGAAAAATATGTTATATATATATATATATGTTATATATTGTTACGAAAATTCAGTCTACGGAAAACTGTTCTACAAGTTCGTATCTCTGGATTGTGTACAAAATAAAAACACTCTTATGTTTGGTTTAAATTATAACAATTAACTTTATTAATTCACTTTAATAAACAACTTTACTAATAAAAAATTCTAACAACTGCTGCATGTCCACAATTTAACTTGACATTTATCACACGAGCTGCACTCGACCACTTTACAATCACTACTGAAGTACAGTGCTCAGATGCGCGGCCTTATATACTGCATGCATCAGTTCAACACGTTTCGACAAGCTTCGACTTGTTTCGAGAACCTTCTACTCGTTTCGTGAATGACGCATGCTATTGGCATCTCATTCGCACATTGCCCAGTACGCTGAATGATCTTCCGTCTCTTTCTAATACGGCACCAACCTTTCTAAATGTACTACTTTCATTTTTCGTCTGACGCCTGTAGTATTCTGAATCCGATACACAATGTCATTTATCCTTTTAATTACCCTGTACGGTCCTTCCCGGTGTGTTTGTAATTTTGGATTTGTCAATTTCACTCGTGGCGGGCTACAAAGCATGACCAGATCTCCTCCCTTATATCCCTCAGAGTTTGCTCTCAAGTCGTATCGGGACTTCATCTTATCACTTGCAATTTGTATACTCTGCCTTAAAGACTGAAGCAACTCGTCTTGGTCTTCACTTTTCTTCTTGCCCAAAACACTTTTTGAAATCGGATTTTTCACATCCATGGCAGTACGTTCGCAATGTCCTCCTATGTTGTATTGATTCGTCTTACCGCAACTCCTGACGGCTGTTCTTTTTGCGGATACACATTGCTTACATCTGTGAATCCAGTAGGCGGCTGACTTCTGATATCCGACCCAATAGAAATGCTTCCTGACTTCTTCAATCGTTTTAGTAATGCTCAAGTGACATCCATTGGTTCCACAATGGCATTTCAGTACTATGGCTTTTATTTTTGACTTGGGAACAACAATCAAATTTCGAGCAGGTCTGCCATTTTCACTTTCCCACACACGGTACAAACAACCATTTTGTAGCTTCAGGCTTGGCCACTGCGCCCAGTAAGCCCTGCTGATTGGACTGTTGGATGCTAATTCTTTCCATAATGGTTTTCTTTGTTGTTCCTTGAACGTCCTAATTTTTGCAATGTCGGGGTCTTTCTTTTGATCATTTCGTATTTGCTCTAGAGTCCATTGATCATCTGCCATGACATTTAACGAACGAATGTGAATTATGTTCGTCTTTTCTTCTTCCCTCGAGCATTCTCTGGATTCCATTTTACACATTCGTGCCGACACAGTGCCCGAATTGCCATGATGTTCCCTGGCGTTGTTTTGGCCATCCTCAGGTCTCTTTTCTGGTCGGTATCCTTTAGGTGGTTGCAGATTTACACATTTACGTCTTTCACGACAGTCGCGTGCCATATGCCCATATTTTCCACAGTTGTAGCATTTACCTTTCAATTGGGTGTTTCTGTTGGCAGCATAATGTCCGGATTGAACGCTGGCTTTGGACGCTCTACTTACTCCTTGACATAAATTTTCTCTCTCCTCATCTAGAACACGTTTCTCCATCGCTGGTCGGCACAATGTAGACGCTATCTCCTGCGTAAGCGCTATGGTGACCGTTTCCAGAAATGTCACCTTCGGCATGGTCATTGTGGCACGTCTTGTCTCCTGATCGCGTATGCCATCAACAAAGGCTTCGATCTTGCACTTTTCTATGAAATCACTCGTTGAATCTGCATATAACAAATGCGCAAGCCTCTCGACGTCCGCTGCATACGCCTGCAATGTTTCACCATTTCTTTGCATTCGGCACTTTAGTTCCATTCTGTAGATTTGCTTCATGTGATCACTGCCGTATTTTCTCTGCAGTGCAGCCATAATCGCTAAATAACTGTTTCGATCACTTTCTGGAACAGTCTGCAATACTTCGGCTGCGCCTCCTTTAAGCGCCACGATAAGTGCGGCTACGCTGTCCTCATTATTCCATCGATTACTTACAGCCGTGGTCTCAAAATGCAGCTTGAAAATGTTGAACGCTGTGGTTCCATCGTAAATCGGCGATTTTAGCCTCGTACCAGTAACAACATGCTGTGTAGGTCCACTTATCTGTAGTAAACTGACATCTTCTTGTATTTTCTGTAGCTTTTTGTCGAAACCGTTTTCCAACTTTTCAAATTTGTCATCAATGTCCACTACAATGTCATTTACATGTGCCTCAAGATCGTTTACTTTCCCATGGAGTGTATTAGAAACTTCCAGAAGCTGCTTAGAATGTTCCAGCATCTGTTGCTCAATTTTTACTTGATGTTGGTTGGAATTTTCTAGCAATTTCTCCTCAAGTCGATTTGAATTTTCTTGGAGCTGTTTTGAATTTTCTAGAAGTTTCTGTTCCATTCTGGTCGAATTTTCTTGGAACTGTTTTGAATTTTCTAGAAGTTTCTGTTCCATTTTTCTGGAATTTTCTTGAAGCTGTTGTTGTATTGCTCCGATCAACTGGCTCATATCAAAACTTTGGGACTGTGCTTTTTGCTCCGTGTCCACATTTTTCGATGACGCTGTTACAGCTTCTACTTCAAACTCGTGCTCTGCGAGGTCAATGCCTTGGTTCTCTAATTCTTCCATTAGACGCTTTTGTAGCTCTACTTTCGTACCAGCAGTTGCAAGATTACGAATCGACAGCTCCTTCTTTAGCTGGTCGACTTTAAGTTGATCGAATTTAACCATTTTGTATCACAATCCCACTTCTGACACCAATGTTACGAAAATTCAGTCTACGGAAAACTGTTCTACAAGTTCGTATCTCTGGATTGTGTACAAAATAAAAACACTCTTATGTTTGGTTTAAATTATAACAATTAACTTTATTAATTCACTTTAATAAACAACTTTACTAATAACAAATTCTAACAACTGCTGCATGTCCACAATTTTACTTGACATTTATCACACGAGCTGCACTCGACCACTTTACAATCACTACTGAAGTACAGTGCCTCAGATGCGCGGCCTTATATACTGCATGCATAAGTTCGACACGTTTCGACAAGCTTCGACTTGTTTCGAGAACCTTCTACTCGTTTCGTGAATGACGCATGCTATTGGCATCTCATTCGCACTCATGAGTTTTAATGCGCTGATCTTCCCTCTCTTTCTCGCACATTGCCCAGTACGCTGAATGATCTTCCGTCTCTTTCTAACACATTGCTTATTGAGCTGAATTGTCTTGCGTCTCATTTATTATTGTTGAATGCTTGCACAGTGGGACAAATTACCTCTTTTCGTAACAATATATATATATATATATATATATATATATATATATATATATATATATATATATATACATATATATATATATATATATATATATATATAGATATATATATATATATATATATATATCTATATATATATATATATATATATATATATATATATTTAGAAAGTCATAGTGCCATATTATTTCCTAATTCCCCGCGCACATCGTAGCGCAATTTGCAACTAGTTACCCCCTATCGCCTAGGTGAGTTCACTGAGGTGAAAAATATTAAAGATTTCGTGGACCTGTATTATATTACTCCTTTTTTTATTTTATAGCACGTCTATGCACCTCCTGTTTCCTCCTCTTTTTTTTGTATTATATTTTTCTATGCTTCTTTTTTATTTTTACGCTTGATTCTTTTCTAAATAACATATAATATCTATATTTTGTTTAAAATTGAATGTTTTAGTTTCTTTACCTTTTTTTTCTTTACCTTTTTTTTCTTTTTTTTGAAATTTCTTAGTATATAATTTTAATTGTTCTCGGCATAATTTGTCTGCTAACTTTCTTTCCACTAGCCACCTCAAAACATATTCCTATAAACCCAATTTTTTTTCTTTTTAATACTAAATTTCCCCCTATTTATCAGCTTCCGACGTGGTGCCTGTCCGTGCTATTTTTATCCGATCATAGATGGGATTAGATGGAATTTTTTTATGATGCAGCACCAGTGTTCACACTTTTCGCCAATGCAAATTTCGGAGTAGAAATCAGTAAAAGGGAGTAGAATTGAAAATATTGCAAAATGTAGTAGATTTGATGTAAAAGGAGTAGAAAATTAAATACAGTAGTAAATTTGACGGAAAGGGAGTATAAAAAGGCATTAGTGTATTAGATTCAATTAAATTACTAGATATGTTAATTTTAATATTTTTATTCAATCCTGATTTTATGGATTTTCTATAATGTTGATGTATACAGTGTGGTCTATTCTAGAGTTGGGGTGTATCTGGAACACCAATGAAATACATGGGGTTTCAAAATTTTATATATTAAAGTTGATTCAAACGTATATTTAATTATAACTTATACATTTTAAAGACCATGTTATATTTATTTTAAAAATAATTGACAATTTATTTGGTCCACAAGAAATTGTTCAAGAAAAAAATGTAAGCAAGAAAAAAATGTAAGCGATTTCTGCAAAAGGGAGTAGATTTCAGTAAAAGGGAGTAGAAAATTATGAGAAAGAAGTAGAAAATGCTACTACCGGAGTAGAGGAGTAGAATTTACAAATCCAAATGAAATGGAGAAGATCTACTCCGATCGGAGTAGAATGAGAACACTGTGCAGCACTGTACCTAGGGTTCTGAGACTATCTTCGTTAGCAGGTTCTGGTATCAAATAATTAACTACGTAGTCTCCACAGTGTTCTCGTTTATTCAGTTGTCCACGGTCGATTTTTGTATGTTGCTGTGTTTGGTTTTACAACAGCTTACTTCGTTCAGGCCGTTGACTGAGCGTCAACTCTTACTGATCAGCTCTGGACGGTTTCCTGTTGGATCTAATTTTTTTCTAATTTTCTGTCAATTTTTGTCTAATCTTTTTATTACACGGACAAAAATATTGTACGTATATATAACAATTGATATTAATAGCAAACAAAATCGTACTCCAATTAAAAATATGAATGTATTTACTAATTAATTAATTGTATTTACACATTTTATAATTAAAATATTAATAGGAATAAATTTAATATAATTTCAATACAACTAAATCTTTAATAGTATTAACTACTTTTATTTGTTACTTTTGATTTATTCATTTTGTTTTTTGTTTCTGCGTCTCGTTCGTCGGCGGCGTCGTTCAGTTATTTCTAACATTATTTTCTTCTACGTTGCTATTTAAAAACAGGATATTGCATTATTTAGTGTATGTTATGTTATTAAAGCATTAAATGACTCAATATATTTTGGCTGTCAAGAATTTGAACAAACATCTTATGATGCTCATTTTATTGCATATTGAATCATTAAAAAGTGAATATCAAATTTTATGTTTGACTGAATTAATTGGCCCACCTGTAGAAGTTGACTTCGGTAAACAATCGTTAGGTTTAAAGAATTTTACAAAGCATATCAAAAAGTATAAATACTTATTTAATATTTATTTTATGTTATATATTGAATTAAATTATTTTTATTTTCATATGTTTCTATTCGACAAATATTTTATTTAATTTAACAAAATAATTAATTGATTCAATTTCTATCGAATGAAATTTGTAATTCATACTAATTAATTAATTAATTAATAGTCTTTTTCACTTTCCGTGTTGCTTCCCTAAACTGAACAAGATTCACTTATTTGCACATATTTTTTTCTTTGATTTATTTCTTTATTTTTTTTTTGCAATGAAAATTACCTTGTTTTCCACCTTTTTTATTTTATTATAATGATGGATATTTTATAATTCCGATTTCCGAAATCGCGTTTACGCATTTAAATTATTATGCCATATATCTGATTTTTATTTTATTTTAAATGTTTTCTTATTTTCAGTTTTCTTCGCGACTTTGTCTTTTTCGTTTCGCTTAAAGGTACGACCGTTTCGGTTAAAGGTACACAAGAGTTTGAACAGACCGAACACTCACTTCTTCATTTAAAGCGCGTACGATTTCCATTCAGCTCGCTTGCCAATGCGCTCCTTCCATTGGATCTTGCCCCCACAGTCCGCTAATCTTTTAAATATATACCCATATTCGATTGAAAATTATACATATTTATTTTCCCGCTTAAATTTAAAATGACGCGAATAGGGCATCGATGGATCTAGGCCACTTCCGATGTCCCCTAATGGTCATATCGGTCTCGCTATTAGGCGCTCATATTGTTCAGAGCGCATTCTTATGTTTGACATTTTCTAAACATTTTCTGTCTTCATTCATTTTTTTGTTTCCTGTACCCCCCTGTGTCTTTTTACGCACGGTCCAGATGGTAGCATTGTTTACGTTTTGTTCTCTCTGAGGTTAGTGACGTTTACAAACGTCACATTTTATTATCCGGTCTGTCACATTGTCATGGATGCACGTAAATTAATTTGTTCCTGACAATAAATATTTAATTGAAGTGTGTTCGCGGATTTTGAAAAAAAGAAAAACGTTTGTTCGACGGATTCGACGCCACGCATCGGACGATACTAGCCTGGGAACAACGACGGTTGGCGTGGCAGTACGTCGAAATTGCCATGGGTGCTCTGACCATGACCAGAGCACCCATGACGTATATGGGTTGGCGGAGCGAATTGCACTACCCAATGGTAAGTATTTAATCTACTTAAATGTTCCTAATCTAGAAAAATTTGTTATAGGCACTGGCGCAACCGGCATTATGCCCTAGCTAGAGAAATGTATTTGTTATGGATCCCACCCACCTCAACAAACATAGTTTTAACCAAGTAAATTGCCAAGAAATAGTTTATTCCAATGAAATTACAATTTTATGTTGGTATTGTAACATATTTATGGTAAATTTGACAGATTCTATTGGACAATATAATAATGTTTACACGTGAACAAAAATAAATTCAATTTCGATTATAATTTAATTACACTTAATTCCTAATACATATATGGTAATTTCGTATTACTTTTTAATTACATTCAAACATATTCTAACAAATCTTTTCTATCCGTGTATAGTTGCGAATTTACTTAGAATGGAAAAATACGCATTGTTTATCATTTTAAGTTGTTTTAAGACTCAATAAAAGTTACTTTACTTTGCGTCCACACAAAATTTTTTGATTTCATACTACCTGTCGTCAAACGAGTCGTTCGTAGCAAAGACTATAAGACGTGCGACTTCGCAAAAACATTTCAATATAGCAAAATCCTGTTTTTTATGATATTTTTTGGTACACGGATTGTGTACATGAGCTCTGCCGCATCTCTGCTATCTTTGGTGTTGCTTCACAGTGTTAAATTTTTGACAACACAAAACAGCTGTTTGTTTACACTTTTTTTGCAGCCGAACTCGGCAGTAAATGGCAACCTCCGAGAGTAAAAACATTGTCTATGAAAAGCTCTCACCCGCCGTTCGGATTCGGCGATAAACTGTAGGTCCCACCACTTTGAGTACAAATATAACACGCACAGCTCAAAATGGTGAGAGATCTCGGCCTAAGTTCTTATAGAACTGTATTGCCAAACTATTATTATTATTATTACATGCTATTCTCAAACCACATTCCACATTACGGTAAAATGGTGTCGTCATCTGATGCAAAGCCATGATCTCTGTATAACCTTCAACGTAAGCCACACTCGCCACGTAACGCAGTAACGATCGAGACGCGATCATTAGTTAAGCCTCCAGAAATCGTCCAAAATCGTATAAAAAAAATCATCAGTGCTTGGAAATACCAAAATATATATATATATATATATATATATATATATATATATATATATATATATATATATATATTCGATAACGCAAGTATTGTTCATGTGGTAAAAAAAGGGCAAAATTTAACAATTTGGTTAAATAATTGGTAAATTGCCATAATTGTGGAAAAAAGGCTCCAAATTCTAAGCCATACATAATACGTAAAAGCTTTTCTAAAAGTGAAAAAAAAATATAAAAAGTAAAATTTTATTTTACTAGTTACATAGTGTAAATGTTAATTAAAGGTTAAAACTAGCCATGCAAAAAATGTGTTAATGTTATAAAAATGGGAAATTAAAATTTAAAAAAAATCAAAAATTAAAATCTATATTTAAAATCAAATTAAAATTCCTAAGTTAAAATCTTATCAAAAATGTAATAAAATTAAAATCTAAAGTTTAAAATCTAACTAGAAAGAGAAATTGAAAATAATTCTAAAGTAAAATCAACACTTAAAAGCTAAATTTAATAATTAACCAAAGAACCAGTATAATAATGTAAAATAGTGCTTTTTAATAGTATTTAAAAATAGTGTAAAGAAAAATATACAACATGCTAAAGTAAAATTGTAAAATGTAGGCTTTAGATCCGCACTTGCACAAAAGAAAAAAAAACATGAGCCCATAATTTACTTTTGCATATGTTTTATCTTTCGTTACTTTCTTCAAAAATTATTATCAATTAATTTACTTAACTTCTAACAATTATAAAAAAACTACTCGTTACATTTGCACATCTCTAAATAAGTATCGTAGCCTATTGCTCTCATAATGTTGTTTAGCCTATTTGCTAAGGTAACATATTTTGTTGCAGAGATAACTCCGAAAGAGAAATAGTACACATGAAAGCTTTCATCGTGGGATCGATGCATTGATAAATTATGAGCGCACAGTCTCTCAAATATTGTGAGTAAAAAAACAAAATATGCTATATAATTAAAAATATTCGAGAAGGTAATTTTTTTTTCTTGTTTTATCTTATTTATAAAAAATAAATAAGACCAAAAGCAGTATGCAGTAAAAAGCATAAATTAGATCAACACTTCTCATATTGATAAAGCAAGAAAATTTAAACAGAAAAATTAAGAGCAGAAATTTAAAAGTGAGATGCATTAATTATTTTGTAACATAAGAATGTTTTCTATTTTATTTATAAATAATATACTAAAATGTATCTTGCCTCATTGCATTATGTTAACATTTTTACTTTTCAATGAATTTAATCATTATTATTTTTATGTTTAATAAATTTCTTATTGTAACAATGAGTTGGTAAAAAAATGTGTTTTGATTGCTATCTATTTCTGCGCGTAATGTTGCTTTAGATAATGTATGGGATCATTGAAACAAATAATAGTTTGATGTTGTGGGTACATTTAGTTGCGTTAACATCAATCGTAACAATCGTTCAAATATCACATGAAAGCCGACGAGCCGATGCCGGACAGCGTGTATTTTTATTCCTTAACTAATGAACTAAAAGTATTTCGTTTTTGAATTTAAGAATTCTGACGGTATGCTACAAAAATTAGCACTAATTTATAAAAACTATGACTAAAATTCATAGTCTGAAAATAGAAAAAATATCAATTTGGTGAATAAAACCAGTGTGTCCTCCTTATCATTAGTTTAGGGACAAATAGCCAAAAATTTTGC
Organism: Dryomyza anilis; assembly: GCA_951804985.1. Taxonomy (NCBI): domain Eukaryota; kingdom Metazoa; phylum Arthropoda; class Insecta; order Diptera; family Dryomyzidae; genus Dryomyza; species Dryomyza anilis. The sequence goes on from OX638135.1 coordinate 64,160,053, forward strand.
AAATATTACAATAGCTGCGTTCCCGTGGTTTTTGATCCTGATCCGTAGATCATTTTCTTATACAAAATCAAAACAAACAATTAGAACCAGGTTCGTTTTTGGATCAATTTCTGATCTGGTACTGTACGTATCAAGAGTAAATTTGTTTGTGGTGATGTTATGCTATTGTGAATAGCACCTAATAAGAAGAAGAATTTGTGTTGATAAAGAAAGGGCAGAGAAAAACAGTGCTGCCAAATTTATTAAAATAGAACCGATGGCGTTCACGTGAAACAGATCTGGTTCAAGTACCACGGGAACGCAGCTAATATTAAAATAACTTCATTACACCCAGAACAAATCATGGTAAATTAATAGTATTTCAATAGATAATAATAAAACAATAAAACAATAACTTATACTATTAAAATTGGTCAATAGGATGTGTCCCATTAGTTCAGTAATTTTGAAACATTAGTAAACAGGGTTGTATTGAGACTTGAACAGTGTTGTAATGAGCTCTGATTTACATTATGATATCACGGAAACATTTTGATGTTGCCCCTTAAAATGGTGTATGTTCTAATAGAAACATAATAATTACTACATCCAAAAAAATTAATATTTGAACCGAAACAAAAAAATGTTTAAAATATATCATGATTTGTAATGACCTGAATATAAATATGTTTCCTGAGAAACATATCAGTTGTTTCAGTTCAAAAATATTATGTTTGCATAAAATCATCTCAATATTTTTGGAAAAGATTCCTGAAAATAAAAAATATTTTTTTTTTATTAATTTTTATTAAAAATCATTAAACATAAACAGTGGGAATTAATAATATTTGAATTCATATACAAATTTGTATATGCATAAATAAATAATTGAATTAAAACTGCAAGTACAAGTCTCAGTACAGCACATAGCGTTGGCAAGGAATTCGCGGAACCTGTTGTATATAACCATGCCGAATTCTGTTTGGCAATAGAAGCACTGATTTTTTAGTTGTGGTTTTTTTTGATGAAATATCGGCTTTTCACAATATTTTTAGAATAACATTCAGGAACAATTAAATTATATATTGCACTATTAAATTACTTTGTAACTATTTGTACTTTTTGTACCAAAATTTGTATATTTATTAAATTTACAAATGACATCGTATAACCGATAGGTAGCGCGCTGGACTTGCATTCTGAAGGTCTCGGGTTCGAATCCCGGCTTGGGCAAAAAAAAAAAACCGATACGAATACGTTTTCTCAACAAACATCAAAAGACACGTATGCAGAAAATGGCGGTCACCGAGTGTAAACTTTGTATACAAGAGAAATATTGCAAGAATACTTTTATTTACATCTAATTTCATTTATTTGTTTCTTTTCAAACATCAGTATGTTTAACATGACCAATATATACTTCAAACGATGATAAAAGAGACGTAGATAGAAAATTCTGCTCAACGAGTGCCAACTTCGTACACAAGAAGAATGTTGGAACAATACATTTATTTGAATCTAATTTCTTTTTTGGCGTAGGTAGAAAATGCGGCGCAACATTGCCAACTTCGTCTGTCGATAACTAATAGAATGACGACGACCGTTGCGAACATACGTTATAATTAGATTTGAGTAGCATTTTCTGTTTGTTTTGAAACATACACTAAGAAAAGAAGATGTTTATGAAAGTCTTGCTGCAACTACCTGTTTAAATTTACGCGTTGAAGCAAATATTCAAACATCCCATAAGTTTCAATCAAGTTATAGCAAAAATATTAATATTTTTTAAATATGACATATATGCAGATTGTTACGAGAGGTTTACCACAACAGCAATGAAAATTGAGATATTTACAGTTGACTGATAGCAAACATCCTGAGTTCTTGGATATTTGCAACAAAACTGTTGTTATTTTGACATTTGACTACTACAGAAAAAAGGAAAATGGCGTACTTTTTCTTTACGCTCGATTTGTCCACAACAATTAAGTAAATCTAATGGTGTAAAAAAGTGTAAACTCAGTAGCGTCAACGCACTTATGGGGAACGGACGTGTCGTCTCTTGTATTTTTTAACGTGTTCCGTCCGTCGTTTAGTATAAATGTGTTTCAAAACTGTGTTTAATGTGCCCGCCCAACATAAGAAAAAATAACAACGAAATAAATCAAAATTACACTAAAACACAAACTAATAATAATTTACATAAAAAACTAAAATAAACACCAAATAAATAAAACAAACAATAAAAATTCAACAACAACAACCACATAATAGAACCGGTTTCGCGCTGCCTGCTGAGTTGCCGCACTCGCTGTTTTTGTAATTGCCGACGCAAAGGGCTTTTCTATGCTCTTTGCTGCAATTGCACAGGTTTGTTGACGTATTCCCTCCCTCCCCCATCCTACTCCACGCTACTAGCGCGCACGGTTGAGGCTGCACTGAGTGCGTAATCTATGCTGTGAGGCATAACACTCACCACGGCTCGACTTACGCTCTCATTTGTTTGTTTCAACTGCTGCGCCTTAGTAGTATGTATGTCTGTTTTGAAGTTGCCCAGTAGAAAAAATGTCGCAAAAATTTCGCATAGATTTTTGCAACATTCGTGGGCTAAGGGCGAACTTTTTCTCGGTATATGCGTATGTGTCCATCCATAGGCCACAAATAATGACACTAGGTGAGACCCAGGTTAATGAGGGTGCAGATCCACTGGATTTTTATATACCTGGTTATCACCTATTGCCATTATTCTCTGCCCATAGGGGCCTTTCTCTTTTTATTCGAAGTGACGTTGCGTATCAACTGCAGCAACAACATAGTGTGTCGGATAGCGAATTTAATACTATTTGGGTTAAATTCAAAATTCAAACACACATCATGCACTTGTGCTTTCTTTATAGGAGTCCGAATTTAGATAGGGTTTCCACCTGTAATAAGCTGGATGCCTTATCTGATTCGATCTCAAATATATTGGAGCAATTTCCAGGCAGTGAAATTATTGTTGCCGGCGATTTTAATGTGCACAACGCCACTTGGTTGATCCACTCGGGTATATCAACACAGGAGGGTTGTTATGTTGAGCTTTTTTGCCGATTGCAACCAGCTCACTCAAATGGTGAAGGAGCCGACGTATATTCCACGCGTCGGCGGGCAAAGCCCAAAAGCCCTAGACCTTTTTCTGACTTCACATCATGAAAAATATGATGTAAAAGTCCTTGCACCTCTTGGTAATTCCGACCACTGTACTGTTTCCGCTGAGTTTTCGTATTCTAGTTTACGCGCCTCTTCGATTAAAGCCCCGAAGAGGAATGTATGGCTTTACGAAAAGCAAATTGGGTTGCGTTAAATGATTTTTTTCGCAACTTTAATTGGAAATTGTGTTTCGCTGACAGAGACATAAATGCTGCGGCTTTAATGGTACAAAATATTATTTTATTAGGTATGCGGTCCTTCATACCTTCTAAAAAAATTAGCATTAAACCTAAGGACCACTCTTGGTTTAATGAGACTTGCAGGATTGCAGTCAGGTCGAAAGAGGAAGCCTTTCAGACTTGGCGTTCTAACAAGAATGCTGATACTGAAAGACTTCGTATACAGGCTAGGAATCGCTGTAATGCCGTGATCTCGCGCGAAAAGTTTCTTCATGAGCAAAACGCGCGCAAAAAGGTCCAACTCTACCACAGAGGTAGTAAAAATTTCTGGTCATTCGTAAAAAGAGTGAAGAATCAGACGACATCGTCTACTCCAACTCTTATTATGAATGGCCAGACCTTCACTGACCCGGTTGATAAAGCTAATCTCTTGGCAGAATTATTTACTAATAATTCAACGCTCCCAAATTCCAATCAACCACTGCCCGATGTCGATTTTGTTTCTTCTGCAATGCCGGGGATTCATTTTCGAACTCGGACAGTTAAAAAGGTTTTAGCAAACCTCAACATTAACAAAGCCTCTGGGCAAGATGGCATATCTGCCCATGTGTTGAAGAAGTGCGCGTCAATGCTGGCTTGTCCGTTGCGTAACCTTTTCAACATCTCCTACACGACAGTTTTTTTCCATCAGAGTTTTTCCATCTTGTTGGAAGGTTGCCAATGTCCAGCCAATTCCGAAAAAGGGCGAGGCCACGAACCCTGCCAATTACCGACCCATTGCAATATGATCTGCACTCTCCAAGGTAATGGAGAGCGTAATTAACTTCCACTTTGTGAACTATCTTGAGCACAACGAATTGCTCAGTGACCGACAATACGGTTTCCGCAGGACCAGATCCACAGGTGACTTGATGGCGGTCCTCTCCGAAAAGTGGAATAATTGTGTTCACCTTTTCAGGGAGAGCAAGGCTGTTGCTCTTGTTATCTCCAAGGTTTTTGATCGAGTGTGGCATAAAGCCCTCGTTTCAAAACTAATTGCATATGGTGTCGGTGAATCTTTTACTCGATGGATATCGAGTTTTCTCCAGGGTCGCTCAATACGAGTTGCGATGGATGGTGTTCTTTCGGAACAACATTATATCAATTCTGGAGTTCCGCAGGGTTCCGTCCTATCCCCGTCCCTATTTCTGGTATTTATCAATGACCTTCTGTCATTGACCCAGAACCCAATCCATTCCTTTGCAGATGATAGCAACATTTGTCATTCATACTCGTTCAAAAAGCGCCCAACCTCTTTGGAGATTGAGAGTAAAAGACGCACTATGAATGACACACTCAATAATGACCATAAAACAATCTCCGAGTGGGGTCTTGCAAATAGAGTTGATTTTAATGCACGCAAGACCCAATGTTGTCTGTTATCTCACAAAATAATGGATTCAACCCTACCTCCCCTCAATATGGGTGCTGTGGATATTGCAGAGTCAGCTGCTCTTGACGTTCTGGGCATATCAATTCAATGTGATCTCCGTTGGAATGATCATATATTTGACGTGTCGAAAGAGGCGGCCAAGTGCCTCGGTTTTTTAAAACGGTGTAAGACATACTTCACTCCTGCTGACTTGCGCACTGTCTACACCACCTATATTCGGCCTAAGATGGAATACAATTCGCACATGTGGGCAGGGGCTTCAAAATCTTCTTTGGAGTTCCTGGATCGAATCCAACAACGTGCAATATATTTAATAGGGGATGAAAATATTTCATCGTCTATTGGTTCTCTTGAGCACCGAAGGACCGTTGGGTGTGTAAGCCTGTTTTATAGGTATGACAATGGTAAGTGTTCGAGGGAGATACATGGCCTGATTCCACCAGGTCGTGTGTCCTCTCGTTCTACTCGGGCATCGAACCAAGCCCACCCCTTCGTAGTTCACTCGGCTCTCAATAGAACCACGCATTACCGAGAGAATTCGTTCTTCAATCGCACGATACGTTTGTGGAAAAATCTCCCTGCGTCTGTTTTTCCCGACATTTTTGATATCGGCAAGTTCAAAACAAACATTCACCGACACTACTCCATCTTTCCCCCCTCCATTTAACCTAGCATCCCTTCTTACGATCAACACTGTGCATTGCATGAATAGGGGGCATCCCCTGAGCGTTGGTCAATTTGTAAAAAAAAAAAAAAAAAAACCCTTCGAGGATTTATAATGACGATTGCGATGTATAATCATGATACTGTTTTAATTCTATACTAATTAAAAATACATTTGATTAATTGTCTTTCAATTTAATAAAAATTACTCCGCGAATTCTAATGGAGTACATTTTCCAAATATTCATCAACTATCTTGCTATTTGTAAGATGTTTAATTGATGGTTGCTATACATAATCGTAAATTGAAAAAATGGTTGCTAGCAATATTAATCGCATTTGACGGATGTTTGAGAGATGGTTGTCTCAAAGACGATCTAAATAATTTGTAAATAACTTGATATTTAGGGCTGTGATATTTCTCGTAATCACCTTTGTTTTCTTAGTGTAGCTATAACCAAGTAAACTGCCAAGTAATCTGCAGTAAATGGCAAACCTACACTAAGAAAACAAGATGTTTATGCAAGTCTTGCTGCAACTATCCTTTTAAAATTACGCCTTGTAGCAAGTATTCAAACATCCCATAAGTTTCAATGAAGTTGCAGCAAATCTCTTGGTATTATTTGATAATGACGTATATGCATATAGTTACGAGATGTTTGCCACAACAGCAATGAAAATTGAGATATTTACAGTTGACTGATAGCAAACATCCTGAGTTCTTGAACATTTGCAGCCAAACTTTTAAGGTATTTTGACATTTGACTACCATAAAAAAGGAAAATGGCGTACTTTTTCCTTACGCTTGAATTATCCACAACAATGAAGTAAATCAAATGGTTTAAAAAAGTGCCAACTTGAATATTACATTTTAATGGTAAAAGTGAAATTAAAATATCCTGTGATTTAAATTATCAACACGTGATGGAAAATATTTCTTTTCAGAGTTTACTTTGATGACAGCATCGCCGGACGGACTTGGTTCTTCTGCGAAGAAACCTCAAGCCGTTGTACAATTTTACCTTCAAAGGATTTATAAAGACGATGGCGATGTTTTAACCTGTATAACCAGTTTTAATTCTAGAATAAATAATAATACGTTTTATTGAATTGAAACAAAATGAATCAATTGTTTCAATTCAATAAAAATTATTCCGCGAATTCTAATGGAGTACCTTTTCCAAATATTCATCAACTATCTTCCTATTTGTAAGATGTTTAATTGATGGTTGCTATAAGTGTAGGTGGGTCGTTTTATGGCCGATGGGGTGCCGCAGTTACTACGCCTGATTTGCAACTAACTTCGTCGCATTTGGCCACCGTCGTTTACTTCAGATCGGTCAGCCCGTCGTTTATTGAAACGTCATCTCCGAAGTGTGAGAAAAATTGATCTTGATGTCGGAGTCTCATGCACATCAATGCTTTGTTTACAGCCTCATTAATACAACTAAAAATCAAAAGTTTTAAATAAATAAATCACAACATTTTGCAATATTAAAAGGCATCAATGGCTCCAAAAGAACACCGCAGTTTATGACAAAAGTGAAATAGTGAATTTGTACGGTAAAATTTTTATAAAATAGGTAAAATAAAGTGCCAAAAACATAACCTTTAAATAAAATGAGAATTTTTGTATTTTTCAATTTTTCCTATTGACATTCTCAGCACTATATAGGCTCTGCGAAATAGCACCTAACGCAAAAACGCATTACAAAAAAAAAGTGAAATAAAGTCTAACATTGAACATATAAAGTTAGGAGTTATTGCACATGAAATAACACCTAAACATTAGGTGTTATTTCATTAAAATTAGGAGTAATTTCATTTTATTTGTTAGGAGTAATTTCATTGTGCAATAACCGCGAAAATGTCAGAAATGAAATAATCGCTAATTAGGAGTTAATTCATATTGTTTTGTTAGGAGTTATTTCATTTTAGTTAGGAGTTAATTCACTTTTCTTAAATATGCTAAATTAAATATTTTGTATGTTTCGTTCCGAAATTTTATAAAATTTATCTATTTTTTATTATGCCTAAAGGAGTTTAAGTTTTAAGAGCCCTGGGCTCTCATCACGTAACTTCAAAACGATCGTCGTTGAAACGATAGTCATAAAACGCTATCGTTTTTGCTTAAGTAAGACTATCGTCTAAACGATATCTTTAGACGATTATCGTCATACGATCGTTTTTAAGTTACGTGATGAGAGCCCTATATATACTTCAAACATGATATAAACTATAACGTGGTTTACGTTCGTTTTCAGTGATTTATGTGTCAGAAAACTAATTGGTTATTTAATCAAAAGCTGTCGTGAATATGTTTAATGTAAAGGGGGGAAAATTTCTAAAATGAGAAAAGCTAAGGCATTATTGTCCAAGTTGAATAAAAGTTGTCCAAATTGCGACTGCGACGCACACTAACAAAACGATTTTTACATCTACACACAGAGAAAAATATCAATGACATACATGTTTAAATCCATCGTGTTTGGCGCCAAAGTTGTTTGTTGTGTTATTAATTACTTACATAATAAAAACAGTTAATAATGCATTTTTAAAAAATCAATGATGTGCATGGCAAAAAATACGTATGTAATTAAAATTTCCAATTATACAAAAACAAAATATTAATTATGTGTTCAAATTTTATTTGTCTAATAATGTTAATAAAAAAACATGTTTGTTTATACACAAATGTAAATTGCAATTTAATTTATTTGGTTCATGATAATGTAATGAGTGTAGTAGCGATGTATAAATAAAAAAACACTGGCACGTCTGTGCCGTTCGACTTTAGTTTCTTTAATGTTTTATTGAATATATTCTTATAGCTAAGCCGCATATCTGCGCTGTCAGTTACGCCAGCAGCGGAGCGGCTTTATACATATTTTGTCTTATCAGCATAATCGGGAGAAAGAGAGTCTTGTGTACATATGTGTATATATGTATATGTTACATGTGGTCAGCGTGTGGCTGCTGACTTAGCTTAGCTCATAAGTTGGCGATCATATTACACGCTCACTTGAAATGGTTTTGTTTGTGTATTGCAACAATGTGTTGCTGATATATTTATGCTTACTTTATTGGTACAGTGTACCCTCAATATATGCACATACTACATCTCCCTCCTTTTGAAAAATAACGTAACTAAGTGAAGTTATTTTTTTACTCTTATTTCCGGAAATAACTATATTATCATTATCTTCTATTTTTTCAACTGTATAGGGCCCTGTGTATTTAAAATCTAGCTTATGGCCTACTTCGTTTTTTAGTAAAACTTTATCTCCTATTGATAGAGTTATGTCCCTAGTTTTTAAATCATATAATTCCTTATTTTTCTGCTTATTTAATTCGAGCATATTTCTTGCTCTTCTGTATGCTACTTCTAATCTATACCTACTTTCTTTAGCGTAGTCCTCTATGTTATATATAGGTTCTATATTACTTATGCTGTTAAAATACTTTGGTAGATTGTTATTCTTAGAGGCTAGTTTAAGAAATTCTACTTGCGACAAGTCCATATTTAGAGTCTATTACCGAAGCAAAAACTCTAAATATGGACTTGTCGCAAGTAGAATCTCTTAAACTAGCCTCTTCACTCATATCTGAGTTTAGTGGAAAGTCTGAGAATCTACAAAGTTTCATTGATGCTCGTTTAGTGGATTCACTAAAAGGAACACATGGAACTACAGCAGTCAATCTAATAAAAACAAAACTCAAAGGCCATGTTCGAAACCTAATCAACACTGAACAAACAATATTGTCCATAATAGACAAACTAAAAAGCAGTATAAAAGGCGAATCAGCCAAAGCATTATCCGCTAAATTGTTCAATCTGCAGCAAAAGCAAAAGACAGCAAGTCAATATATTCAAGAAATTGAACACTTGACAAGGGCTTTGCAGTCAGCCCATATGATTAACGGTGTATCGCAAGAATATGCCGAAGAACTAAGCCTACAAGTTGCTGTAAAATCAATCATAACAAACAGCACAATTGACGAAGTTAGGTCTGTAATGAAATCACGAAATTTCAATTCGATGAGTGAGATTACAACAGTGTTCGTCCATAGTTGCACAGACGCAGTAGGACATCCAAATACAGTCCTATATGCTGCGCAGCAACAAAGATATAAACCTAACCGAGGGTATAACCGCGGAAACTACCGTGGAAATTTCCAAAATAACAGTAACATTACCAATAATAATAATTATAATAATTATGGCAACAACAGAAATAGAGGCCAATATAGAGGAAACTCTAGAGGCCGTGGTAACTCAAACAGAGGCCATAACAATAATAACGGCAATAACAATAATGTGAGAATTGCCCAGAATGATTCGGGAAACTCACAACAGGCCTTAGGTACACAGCAATAAACAGCAAAAAGGTTCATTCGATTAATCTTAGTGTAAACATATTCGTAACATTCACAAACGTAGCTACAGGAAAGAAATTAATATTTTTGATAGATACTGGTGCAGACATATCATTGTTAAAAGACAATTTAGACACTTTGAATGACATAAACATAGACAACAAAATAAATATTCAGGGAATCAATCAAGGATTAATACAATCTAAAGGAATGACGTCCTTAGAAATACAAATAACTAAATATATAATTCCACACAACTTCCATATTGTCGAATCAACTTTTTCTATACCGTGTGATGGAATTTTAGGAATAGATTTTATTAAAAAATATTATTGTCAACTAGATTTCACACCTTCAAAAGACCTACTCATAATAAGACCAGATAATCTAAACTATCCTATATATGTTCCCATAAATTACAGCTCTGGTAACAATACAATAGTGTTACCAGCAAGATCCGAAGTTGTCCGAAAAATTGAGTTAACTTCAAATGAAGATAGCATTTTAATTCCAAACCAGGAAATTCAACCCGGTATATATGCAGCAAACACAGTCGTAACAACTGCAAATGCATTCGTCCGTTTACTTAATACAACTAGTACCGATCAAATTGTTAATATAAATAAGTTGATTTATGAACTATTAGCAAATTATGATATATCCGAAATAAATAATGAAACTAGAACGAACAATGTTATGTCAAAGTTAACTAAAAATTTTCCAAAACTATTTTATAAACAATTAAAAGAACTTTGTTATAATTACACAGACATATTCGGACTCGATACCGAATCAATAACAACTAATAGTTTTGATAAGCTGAAACTAGGATTAAAAGATAATGAACCTGTATATATAAAAAATTATAGAAATCCTCATAGTCAAAAAGACGAAATTCAAGCTGAAGTCTATAAGCTAATTAAAGATAAAATAGTTGAACCCTCAGCCTCAGAATACAACAGTCCACTGTTACTAGTACCAAAGAAATCCATAGATAATGAAAAGAAAAAATGGCGATTAGTAATTGACTATCGCCAAATTAATAAAAAATTACTATCAGACAAATTCCCACTTCCAAGGATCGATGCTATCTTAGATCAACTAGGAAGAGCAACATATTTCTCTTGCCTTGACTTAATGTCAGGATTCCATCAGATTGAGCTAGACGAAAACTCTAGAGATATAACATCCTTTTCAACGAGCAATGGCTCTTATCGCTTAACGCGATAGCCCCAAATTCATTCCAAAGAATGATGACTATTGCATTCTCTGGACTTGAACCATCACAAGCATTCCTCTATATGGATGACTTAATTGTAATCGGTTGTTCCGAAAAACACATGCTTAACAATTTAATTAGTGTTTTTGACATGTGTAGGAAACACAACTTGAAGCTACATCCTGAAAAATGTTAATTTTTCATGCATGAAGTCACATTTTTGGGACACAAATGCACAGATAAGGGAATTTTACCAGATGAGAAAAAATTAGATGTTATATTAAATTATCCAGTTCCACATGACTCTGATTGCGCTAGACGTTTTATAGCATTTTGTAATTACTACAGACGATTCATCAAAAATTTCGCCGATTATTCTAGGCATATAACGAAATTAAATAAAAAGAATGTTCCATTTGAATGGACTGATGAATGTCAAAATGCATTTGAATATCTTAAAGCTCAATTAATAAAGCCTACTCTGTTACAATATCCAGATTTTACAAAAGAATTTTGTATAATTACAGATGCTAGTAAGCAAGCCTGTGGTGCAGTGCTAACACAAGACCACAATGGAACTCACCTTCCAGTAGTTTACGCATCAAGATCATTTACCAAAGGAGAAAGTAACAAGAGTACGACAGAACAAGAGTTAACAGCTATTTATTGGGCAATCAACAAATTTAGACCCTATATCTACGGAACTCACTTCATAGTAAAAACAGACCATAGACCACTTACATTTTTGTTTTCAATGACAAACCCCAGTTCTAAATTAACGCGTATGAGACTTGAATTAGAGGAGTATAATTTTACAGTAGAGTATCTAAGAGGCAAAGATAATTTTGTAGCCGATGCATTGTCACGGATAACTATATCTGAACTAAAAGAAATTCAAAATAAAGTCCTGAAAGTCACTACCAGGTATCAAAGTAGACAAAAACTCTGCGCAGAAAACAATAAAGTAGAAATGCCAAGGCAATCTACCGAAATAGCTTCTCGAAGTCATTAATAATGACGAAGTACGTAAAGTAGTGACCTTGCATATAAAAGATATGCTATGTTTCTTTAAACATGGTAAGAAAATTATAGCAAGAATTGATATTGGAGATTTATATACTAATAATGGAAATATTGACTTAGGACAACTATTTCCAAGGCTCGAAATAGAAGGCGGTATATTGAAAATCAGCCAATTGAAAATGGCACCGTGGGAAAATATCTTTGAAAAAGTTTCAATCGATAATTTCAAAATTATGGGCAACAAAATATTAAATACATTGAGAGTAGCGCTACTCAACCCGGTGACCACATTAACAAATGTTAAAGAGAAAGAAGCTATATTGTCTACACTACATGATGATCCAGCACAAGGAGGTCATACAGGCATTGCAAAAACCTTGGCCAAGGTCAAAAGACATTATTACTGGAAAGGTATGACTCGTGATATAACAGAGTACATCCAGAAATGTCAAAAAGCAAAAACAACAACAAATACTAAGACCCCTTTAACAATTACTGAAACCCCCATGAAGGCTTTTGACAGAGTGATAATGGATACAATTGGTCCACTACCAAAGTCAGAAAAAGGCAACGAATATGCAGTCACGCTCATATGTAACCGTACTAAATATTTAGTTGCTATACCTGTCGCAAATAAAAGCGCAGCAACTGTTGCAAGACGTGAAGACGTTCATCTCGGACATGGGAACGGAATATAAAAATTCAATTATAAATGATTTGTGCAAATATTTAAAAATAAAGAATATAACATCAACTGCACATCATCATCAAACTGTTGGAACAATAGAAAGAAGCCACCGAACATTTAACAAATATATAAGATCTTATGTATCAGTAAATAAAACAGATTGGGACATATGGCTCCAATATTTTGTTTATTGCTTCAATACAACCCCCTCTATGGCACATAATTACTGTCCATATGAGTTAATATTTGGTAAGACTCTGATTCAGACTCAGATAATTCAGCTAGTGTGATTACCGCTGGTATCGTAAAGTCGCCTAGATCTTCTTCTTTAATATGTGTATCTGAACCGCTTTCGATTTCAGATTCGCTTACTGTTTCTAAATCTGTGTTGGTGTCTTCCTCGACTAATGTTGGAGTATTTAAAATCGAAGGTATAGTTATGTCTAGCGAATATTTTGATTTAATGCTATTTAAATTTGTTTTTAATCTATGCAAAAATCTTGATACATACGACCAGTGCTGCGTATTTAACTTTTCTTTATTGTCGTGTATCAGGGAACGAGCTTGGTTAAAACATGCAACTAGTATTGTTGCGTGTCTACTTATAGTCTCGTTCGAAATATTCCTATTTTGTGCTAGACACTTGTATGATTTGTCAAAATGTTCTTTTATTTTAATTAATGTGGCATTAATATTTTGCCATTCCATTTCATTTTAAAATTAATTATAAAAATGTGCAAAAACATATATAAATTGTCACTCAAATAATTATATATTTATATTCATGTATTTGTTTTGATATTTTCTTTTATTTTTAATTAATTAATTAATTAATTTGTTTTAAATTTTGTCTAGGTCATTTGCCTGACTTTGATAGCGTTTTTTAATGCATCTATTGTGTAGTTTGTAAAATTTATATAATAGATGCCCTATTATTATTATAAAAATAATGGCAATGAGTATTGTTATTAATTTTAGGTCGGTGTTATTTACTTCGACTTTGTTTATTACATTTGCTGTCGAATCTACCGATTTTACATCTACTATACCCATTTTGTCAAAATTGTTAAATGTTTCTTCAAATTTACTTATTCTGTTTGTTTCTATTGACATATATAACGTTTGTGTGGCTTTACAGGCCGCACTCTAATTGGGCAGACGTTATTCCGCTCAATGTTACATTCAATTTTAAAGTTAAATTTTATCTAGCTTGTTGCGCTAGACGAGGCCGGTGCTGGCTGCACAGGCTATTACTGCTTCTTTGTTGTGGCACCGGTGCAGGCTGCACAGGTGTAATGGCAATGTGGTGAATATATGGGTCCCTCGCAGTCACCGGGGCATGTCTTCTTTAACTTTAGTATTTCCTTTTTCTGGGGTGGTTGACTTTTGATTATTATTTTATTTGTATTTTGTATAGCAGTGTAGGTGGTTGTGTGCACAGGCTCTTGCTTTTTTTTCTGTTAGCAACGATTTGATGTGTTCGAGCTCTGTGTGTAATTTCACAGTTGTGCTCCACGGCAAATTATCGTTGCTAAGCAGTTTAAGCAGTTTACTTTTTCGGTCTCTAAGGCGTTTTACAACGCCGCCTCTTTTGCCACACATACCACTCTACTCACTGCGTTTAATGTTCGTTCCGTGTTTTTTTTGTTGGTCGATGGATCCGCTGTTGATTCTTCTATTTGTTTGCATAATTTTCTTCTTCTTGGTATTGTTAATGTTGAAGTTGTTCAGCAGATTCCATCGATGCAGGACTCAGAACGAGTCACGGTCGCCATGTAATGAGTGTAGTAGCGATGTATAAATAAAAAAACACTGGCACGTCTGTGCCGTTCGACTTTAGTTTCTTTAATGTTTTATTGAATATATTCTTATAGCTAAGCCGCATAGCTGCGCTGCCGGTTACGCCAGCAGCGGAGCGGCTTTATACATATTTTGTCTTATCAGCATAATCGGGAGAGAGAGAGTCTTGTGTACATATCTGTATATATGTATATGTTACATGTGGTCAGCGTGTGGCTGCTGACTTAGCTTAGCTCATAAGTGGGCGATCATATTACACGCGCACTTGAAATGGTTTTATTTGTGTATTGCAACAATGTGTTGCTGATATATTTATGCTTACTTTATTGGTACAGTGTACCCTCAATATATGCACATACTACAATAAAAACTTGCGGATTGCTGCTGAGCAGAAGCATAGCTCTTGGGGAAGTTTCTCTTGTGCTGAAATAAGGCGTCGTTTACCAACTACAAGACTGCGGCGAGAGACAAATTTTTGTATTGATTTTTCCGATGGCGTTCCAAAGGCATGGTCGCAAGTTTTCATCGCTCGTAACCTGCAATCCATAAACACAATAATTATAAAAAAAAAAATATTAAATAATGACAACATACTCGTCCGCGAATGTACATGTTCCGCAAAACGCATTGTTCCATTGGGATGGATGAAATGAACATCTATTCTTGTAATCTGCAATTGTACCAATTAAATAATTTTAACTGTTATAAATACATGAATTAGTGAGAGCTTACCCGCTAAAAATTTTGAATTTTTTGGAGATTTGATCTGTGTTGTTTTCTTTATTTTTTCATTTTGTCATTAATAAATGTTAATGACACATTTTAAGGTTTACAATGTTCATCATTATTTTGTTATCATTAATATTTTTAACAATGTACATTGTATAAATTTAAAACGTTTATAATTGTAATATATTGTTCAGTTTTCGCTGTGCATTGACGGAGTTTAATGTCTTTTGGTCTGTGGTTCGTAGCCTCCACACGGTACGAATTTGGTACAACCTAACTAAGTACCGTGTGGATGCTGCTATTGACGAAAAGTATGAACACTGATAGTACGTTTTAATTTTTTAGATGATAGATTTTTTTCTTAATATGCAACACTTTTCTTAATAATGAGAAGCAGCCCAGTGACTTGTTAGCTCCGCTCTGTCTTATTTCTTACTGCGGAATGCAAACGTGTAATTCCAAAACAACTGTTTTTTTATCCACTTCTTTCGGTGAGAGGCTCTCACTGAGAGCATTGAAAACTTCAAATAAAAAATGTTCATTTTATTTAAAATGGCCGTTGGCAGCTGTCTCAAGCGAATTTATATGTAAGTAATAAGATGCATTTAATTTGAATTATTTTATATTTAAATATATTTATAGCGTTGTTGAACAATCGCCGTGGAGCGAAGAATGTTTTCGGGAAAATTTACGGCATTAATCGATTCAGCTGCAGCGTTCTTGAGTGACGAAGACTCGCACAAGCTATAGAAATAGTAAGTTAAAAAATGTTTATGCTATATTATAAATCTTCATTATAACTATTTTTCAGCTGAGTATGATATGAAGACCTGCCCGAAGAGCCTTAACCAAGCAATTCGCCCAATGCGAATTCGCAATGAGCTGCATGGCAGGTCGTATATTTTTGGCTGCTGCTGCGAAGGATGCTGCTGGAGCAGCTCACCTCGTCGCGTAGCGTGTGTGTAGTAAGGGACGGCGTTTACAATGTTCGAATGTGTTGTGGCCAGTGACGGTAGCTGCTGAACGCCCGATATGTCCACCTGCGAACTGTTGCGACCGAGCTACAGCGGAACGTGATCCATCCTCAGCTGTAGTATTTTAAAAAATCCTAAAATAATTTACTACAAATTCTTAATAAAAAAAAAAATTAAATTGAATTTGTTGTCATTTGTAATTCCCTCATTACTCAGAGTTTAACTCAGAGTTGGCGTGCGAATCTGACATTCTATTCTGATAAATTTACGTCAGAATATGGAAAGGGAGGACAGATAACCGAAATAAAAAAATAGAATTTCGTGAGAACTCGGTCAGAAAGAGAACGTAAAATTCCATTGGATTTCTATGTACAGTTTAGGCGTCAGCCGAACCTATTTCGCTCCTATTTCTTAGCAGGGTTCTGACAAAGAAGTACGAATGCTCCTACTTTTTTTACGTATGTGAAGTTAACAACTCCGTTTCAACAACGAAACGGGTGGAATCAACATCTGCCACCAAAAGTAGGCAGATCTGAATTTCACTCCGTTTCCGCCTCGTTCTATTAAATTTCAAACGTCAGTGCGCAGAGTGGCCAGATTAATAATCTTGATTTTTGCCATTGTAATAATCGATAAAGGTACGATTATTTCATTATTATTTAATGCTTTTGTAAAACGAATTAAAACCTTTCTGTTTGTTTTATTTCTTTTTGTTTCACATTGCTGTGAAAATCCTTAAAATGAAAAATCGTCTATAGTTGTTGAAAGATATTATTGGATATTCAAAAAAAAAAAATTAAAAATTATAAAATATGAAAAGTATATAATTTTCTACAATTTCTACAGTTTGAAAAACTTTTCATACTGATATTTTATAGGTAACATTTTAATTCCGGAACCATAATTTGGTAACAGTTACGATATTTCATATAAAACAGTATGAAACGAATAAAATTAAAGATACAATACTGGAAAAATTAATACATGGATTAATACATACACCAAATGGTCGTACTATTAAGTACTTGATGATCAATTTTCTTCTGAGTATAATAATAAAAAAAAGAAAAACCTAAAATAATTTTTACTAAAAACATAAACTGTAGTTGCTTTCAAGTATTTTTTCCAATTATATTTTTAAGATATTCAAACGATATCGTAAATATGACATAATGCACAAAAAATCAAATTTTTATTTCTTTACTATTTTTAATAATTTTTAAGCATTTAGGAGGATTTGGAGGAATATTTATACAAATCTTCTGAATCGTTTTCTTGAAAACGACACATGCGGTTAATAAATTCTCTGGTGATATTTTATATTATATTGATTTTACGATATTAAAACCACTTTCTGCATTTGCGTTTATATGGACTAAAAATTGTTGAAGTAATTTTGGTAAACACTAAACATACAATAGTTTTGCAAAAAAAAAATACACAATTTTTTTATGACATTAAAAAGTATAATAAAATGTGTCGTTGAGAATCAAAAAGGCTTAGTCCATTTTTGGAAAAAAAAAAGTTAAACTAGGCCAAAATTCGTATTCTAGAGCTGGTATTACATATATTGTATTTTTAAAATTTCAGAATTTAACGTTTTAATAAGTATGTTATTTGATATACATTAAAACATAGAAGTTTGCATCAAAAATTTCCAAAAATTCAAGAATTGAAAAATTGTTTGAAATAAATTGGGACATCTACATTTTTCTGCAAGTATTGGATATTTTAAAAATTATGCCACACTATTATTATTGTTAGCTCAATTAAATGACACTTCGAGTTTATCTACTCAATTTTTTGACTTTTTTCTCCTTCTGTGCTTTCTATTGGTTGCTATCTTTTGCCTGTAAGATATCGATATAACTTCATACTATTTTAATAAAGGATTTTTTTAATGCAAGATTATATTTTTGACTGAAAATATTGGGCAAAGTCTAAACAAACTATATCTAAAATATTACATCATTTTGTCATTTTTACTTCCTGAGATAAAACATCCTTTGAACTGGTTCTGCGGAATACAAAAGCGTTTCTCATTTTCGAATTTTATAAATTTAAATTTAATCTAAATTCAAAAATCTTTAAATATGTTGATATCACTATTATTAATAATGATTGAAATAATATAAAAATTAGTGAAATTTGTACATATATACTGTCTACAGACGACGGATACTCAAATACTTCAATCACGTAGCGATTCGTACCTCTACAGAACTTTTATATGATTGCCTTCGAATTACAGTAGGCGATAGTGTTTTATATATGAGCCATTCCACACCAAATCGATTTCAATGAAATTTTGGCAACTGATAAAGGGTATCGAGACATGCACTAAACAATTTTTTTTTTATTTTTTCCGAACAGAGATACAGTGGCTCTAGCATTCTAAGTTCATTAAGATCGAAAAGGGTAAAATCTCAAATTTGACTTTTTTGGTCGATTTGGTGTGGAATGGCCCATATATATATCTGGAAATATTCTTGAAACTCTTTAAATTTTTCTTTTGTAGTATAATTTTATTTGATTCTAACTTACACAAAAAATACACAATGAGATCAAAAATGCACTGTTTTTGTGGAATTACACAAAAAGTGGCAACACTGACACAACTACACTTCTTTACAAAGAGAACGAAGTGAAATTAGATCTGCCTACTTTTGGTGGCAGATGTTGATTCCACCCGTTCTGTTGTTGAAACAGTGTTGTTAACTTCACGCATATCTTTTTTTAATGGAAAGAGGAGTTAATTCCGTCAGAACCAGAGAAGCATTTTGAAAAAATAACAAAGTATCATAAAAAAAAATAAATACGTACTATTTAACATCAAAACGTACTATTTAACATCAAAACGTACTTTTATGCAGAAAAGTAAAAATTTACGAAAAAGGTATATATTTTTCCCGTGGGATCTAAATTAATGACCAAAAAAAATGAAGGACAGACTTTAGGACTTTATGTTGACAAAAAAACATAAAGTATTTTTTTCTAAATATAGGAAAACAAAACTGTACTGTTAATTTTTCATTACATATTTAAATTTATTTATCACAAGTAAATAAATAATTGAAAATAAAAAGAATTTTAAACCTATGAAAGCATGAACTAAAATTTTGTCCCATTTTCTCCTTTCATTCGCTAATCAATATCCGATGGTTGTACCTTCTCATTAATATTTTGAAAAATATATTTTATTATTTTAAAATTGAAAATTTTTATTATTACAAATATGTTTTAATACATAAAAAAATTACATCTTATAAAATAATGCATCGTGTAAATGCTAATATATTTTATACTTTATGATAAGAATTTGATGACAAATTCTCACGTTTAAATTTCATCGCAAACAGTCATTCAATGATTTTTCCATAGCCTACAATTAAAAGGCAATAAAAAGTTTATATATATATATATATATATATATATATATATATATATATATATATATATATATATATATATATATATATATATATATATATATATATATATATATATATATATATGTATATTATTTTTTAATTATTTATATATTTTATATACACCAAGGAAAAAACATGGTAATTGCGTACCATTAATTCAGTAATATTGGAACTGTTAATACAATATTTTGTTGTGCCATACATTTTATAATGTGCTAT
Source organism: Dryomyza anilis (assembly GCA_951804985.1). NCBI lineage: Eukaryota > Metazoa > Arthropoda > Insecta > Diptera > Dryomyzidae > Dryomyza > Dryomyza anilis. The sequence goes on from OX638135.1 coordinate 64,179,955, forward strand.
TTTAATTACAATAAGCAAAACCTATAAATATTTAATGATACGTATTATTCATTTTATAGTATAGCAGAATTACATTTTCCTAATAATTTATTAAAACAAAAGTAGATTTTAGTTAATTTACTATATAATTTATTTTAATTAAATGTCGAAACTGAAATTCACGTTTAAAAAATCAAACACATAAATGGACACTTCTCGTTGCAAAAGGTTATAACACATTCCATGTTCGCTTCAGTTTCCAATACTTCAGTCTGCATTTAGAGTTCGTCGACATACTAGATGTTCGATTTATTATTTATTATAGGAAATAAATAAAAAAAGGTTAAATGTAATGAATTTACATTAAATACATTAAGTTCTTACCAATGTCGCGTTTAATTATGTGGATTATTACAAAAAAATGCATGCGACCATTTTGAGCAAACACAGACACGCAGAATGACGTACAAAACGAACAAGTTTATATTCGTGATCATGGTCATCATGGACAAGTCCAGGAGCACCTCATCTATCAATGGACATGTCGAAACCATTGCATACATATCATTCAGCAGCAATCGGATGTGTCCATTCTCTCGTTTGTCCTCATATTTTTCTAATCATTTGTCTCATCATTTTTTCTCATCATTTTTATAATCTTTTCTCATCTTTTTTCTCATAATTTTTTCATCTTTTCTCATCATTTATTTTCATGTTCAAATGAGGAGAATTCGCTACGTTCTACTTTTTCTCATCATTAAATGATGAGAAAAATTGAAGATACATATTATTTTCATCATCAGTGCTGAGTTCTTTTGAGATGAGAATTAATTTCGATCATTGAGCGATATATTTTTTCTCATCAATGATGAAAATAAAAATAACGCTCAATGATGGACATTTTTTTTCCATCAATTTATATCCCTCATTTTGTGCTACATCAAAACATGTATGCTTGTATTTACTTTATATTGATTAACTTGTTCGTCAATATTACGAAAACAGTTTGATGTACGTCGATTGTAAATATGACGAACGATACTTTTTTCTGTGTACACAAAAGATCAACTTATTAAGATTACAATTTATAACATTCAATTGGTTCAAAATTGTTCAAAATTTGATTCCAAAATTTTTTCTTGTATTAGATCATAATTTATTTTATCGTAACAACGAAATTCCACAACTTTTTCAACCTCAGGATCTAAATCCATACATTTGTAAATGAATGCATGATGAGATATAGCAGGACATTGAAATTGGTTGGAATAACAAAGTTTATCAATATTACTAACAAAAAAATAATCAATAAGTGATAATGAGCTGGTACGAACGTCGAAATAAGTCTGTAACGAATTATGTACATATGTGTTGCGGGTGATACGATGAATTGTGTTCGATGAATTGTGATACGATAAATTGTTTAAGATGAATTGTCCGGTTCCCTTAGATATTAAATATACTGCAAACAACCTTCATAAACAATTTTTCACCAAGCTGCAAACTCCCAATAAACACACAGATTCTTGTAAGGCTCAGGAAATTATATTGTAAATTGAATTCTGAAGTATTTTAATTAAAGATGTTGCGGGTGGGCTTCTACAAAAAAAGGGGTCCTAGAAGTAGAAAAGATACTGAGATTAGGTGTTCAAATAGTATACCTTATGTTGGTAATCCGTGGGATAATCCCGTGTCCAGTCCTCTACGTCATATCTTTGTTTTATTTTTTTTTTGTTTTAATATTATCAAATACGATTTAAAGACTGTGTTTCACAAGGGAAACTAGATTATGCGGCGGCACGTAAATGTCAGTGTCAGTCAAATGACACATTATCAACGAGTCTCGAAATCGCAAAAAGGGAACAAAGCTAATCGATATATCGGTCATCGAGTGGGTAGGATATGTGCTCGGAGTACGAAATAAAAGACAATAGAAGAATGAAAACTCACGAGCGTCAAGCAAGTGGGTGAATAGTAGAATACGGGACTGGCCGAATTACCCATACACGTAGGATTGAAAGCACCTAAGGGAACGGCAAATTTTATTACTAGCTGTTCTGTTGAAGCAGTCAACGAACTTAGTCGCACAAGATAAAGCGCGGGTTTTTGCGTTTAAATACAAAATTTTTAAAAACGAAAAAAATATATATTTTGTTTAAGTCTAAATTTTTTTTTTCCTTTTTTTTTTTTGAAATATTAAAAGTGTAAAGGAAGTCGAATTAAAGCAGTGAAATGTACGAAAAGTGAGCGACCGGAAGCAGGGACTATAAGTGGAGAGACCCGTTTTTATTTTATAAAAAAATATAATACAAGATTGTGGTCAACTGGCTGGCACCAGTTCAAAGGTGGATAGAGAAAGCCAGGAACTCGGCGAAGTCGCCAAATAATATAAGTGGCCACAATCATTTTTTTTTGTATTTATATTTTTTGTGTGTCACAAACTAAACGTTGAATTCGTTTTAAACCGATTTCTGGAGGGATTCATTTATCGAAACAAAAAACAAAAAAAATCACGTTTTCCGATTCGTGAACCGGATGAAATCGTCCTCTAAAATCGTGATACGATGAATTGTGTTCGATAAATTGTGATACGATAAATTGTTTAAGATGAATTCCCGGTTCCCTTAGATATTAAATATACTGCAAACAACCATCATAAACAATTTTTCACCAAGCTACAAACTCCCAATAAACACACAGATTCTTGTAAGGCTCAGGAAATTATATTGTAAATTGAATTCTGACGTATTTTAATTAAAGATGTTGCGGGTGGGCTTCTACAAAAAAAAGGAGTCCTAGAAGTAGAAAAGATACTGAGGTTAGGTGTTCAAATAGTATACCTTATGTTGGTAATCCGTGGGATAATCCCGTGTCCAGTACTCTACGTCATATCTTTGTTTTATTTTTTTGTTTGTTTTAATTATATCAAATACGATTTTAAGACTGTGTTTCACAAGGGAAACTAGATTATGCGGCGGCACGTAAATGTCAGTGTTAGTCAAATGACACATTATCAGCGAGTCTTGAAATCGCAAAAAGGGAACAGAGTCGATATATCGGTCATCGAGTGGGTAGAATATGTGCTCGGAGTACGAAATAAAAGACAATAGAAGAATGAAAACTCACGAGCGTCAAGCAAGTGAGTGAATAATAGAATACGGGACTGGCCGAATGACCCATACACGTAGGATTGAAAGCACCTAAGGGAACGGCAAAATTTTATTACTAGCTGTTCTGTTAAAGCAGTCAACGAACTTAGTCGCACAAGATAAAGCGCGGGTTTTTGCGTTTAAATACAAAATTTTTAAAAACGAAAAAAATATATATTTTGTTTAAGTCTACATTTTTTTCTTTTTTTTTTTGAAATATTAAAAGTGTAAAGGAAGTCGAATTAAAGCAGTGAAATGTACGAAAAGTCAGCGACCGGAAGTAGGGACTGTAAGTGGAGAGACCCGTTTTTTTTATAAAAAAAATAGAATACAAGATTGTGGTCAACTGGCTGGCACCAGTTCAAAGGTGGATAGAGAAAGCCAGGAACTCGGCGAAGTCGCCAAATAAGATAAGTGGCCACAATAATTTTTTTTTGTATTTATATTTTTTGTGTGTCATAAACTAAACGTTGAATTCGTATTAAACCTATTTCTGGAGGGGTTCATTTATCGAAACAAAAAACAAAAAAAATCTCGTTTTTTCGATTCGTGAACCGGATGAAATCGTCCTCTAAAATCGGGTACCCACTTGCGCGAGTACAACTGCCGATTGTACGTCACTGACCATTTCACCATTTCCAACAACATTTGCATGTTACTTCTCAGGGAGGAGAACGCCTGAGCGTTAAAGGTGTCAACAGGGCGCTGTAATAACCATCGCTCACCATTGTTAATGCGTACTGCCACTGAACCCACAGTGCTGAGCGATTCACACACTCCCGCTTTCCGACGTTCTTAACAGCGATCGTTTAATCAAGACCATTGGTGCTGCGCAGACCCAACAGTGCTGAGCGCAACATCGAGCATTCTCACATTTTTTTTTTGTATCACGCTCACCGTCATTGTTCTTACGCAACCGACTGTGAGCGAGAGTACCAGAGCAGAACCTGAGTCTGTAACAGAGTGTTTTCTTTGTTGCAGCGATTTATGCGTTTTAACAGCTCTTAATGCCTGTTAACAGCGTTTAATGTGCTTTAACAGCGCCTTATGCATTTTAACATCGTTTAAGGTGTTTTAACAGCACTTGTCAACATTGATTTAAATTGGTCATATGGACATGTTGTTTTTGTAATTGCAGCTAATTTAAGTTTTTTTTTGGTTTCATAAAACTTTTTTTTTTATCCAGCATAAGTATTTTTTGCAGAATTAGTTTTTCTTTTATTTTTAAGTATTTATCTTGGTATATGAATATATCTTTTTTTTTTTTTTTTTAATTTTTATTATTCCGTTAGATGAATTTTATTTTGCAATTTCTAATTTTTAATTTTTTTTTTTGATATATATAATTATTTTTAACCTATTTTTTTGTTTTTGTAATAATTTACCTACTACCTACTACCTACTACTTTAAAACATTTACCTACTGCCTATGAAATCGGTAAAGAGGGTCAAAGCGATGTTTCCTTGAAGAAACTTTCCCCAATGAGTATTTTTTTTTTGTTTTAAACCATCTCAGAAAGCTTTCTTAGATTAGGTAAAAAAGGATAGGTGCGACTTGGAAGTTAATAGTAAAGAATATCGTAGACGGTGTGTATGGATTATGGGAATTAATTTTTTTTTTTTTTTTTTGTTTTTGCACAATTTTTTTTTTTTTTGGTTATATGAATTAATTCTTTTTATTATATATCTTTGAAATATGGAGTAATATGTTTTTTTGTTTTGAATTAACCTTAAATAAATTTTGAATTTAGATGTATGCCTAAATATTTTTCTTTCGTTGGTTGTAATAACAAGTTTTTTTTTGATTTTTGGAATGGCAGGTGTAGGGATTGGTAAATCCTAATCGGCATGGTGTAATAGATGGTGGAGTTGGCGATGGATTAAGATAAAATTATTTTTGTTGAGTTTGTTTTAAATTTCACTTCCGCCGGAAGTGGAATTATTGTATGGCCCCTCGACCTGACATGACGGGTTGGAAAACCTACCCTGAGACCGCTAGTTAGCCGTGGCGAGTGCTATGTCAGGTACGATAGCTAGGAGCCATAACATATGTTAGTTTTACATGATCACATAGTTCACGAATATTGTTTGCTTTAGTAGTGTCAAACATGTTAGAATTGAATTGAATTGAAGGTATACTATTTGAACACCTAATCTCAGTATCTTTTCTACTTCTAGGACCCCTTTTTTGTAGAAGCCCACCCGCAACATCTTTAATTAAAATACGTCAGAATTAAATTTACAATATAATTTCCTGAGCCAACAGCTGGGAAACATAGCAAAACAAAGCCAACGCTAATTTACTTGTCTGTCCTGCAATCTGCAGTGCAGAATCAGCAGTTGCTTTTGTTATTGTTTGCAAAGGTTGCGTTAGTTCAACTTCATCACAAAAATTATAATTATTATTAGTTTCTATGAATAAAAAAGTGAACAAATTTGTAGTGCTACAGTTACATCTATTTATTATCATTACAGAAAATAATGCATACATTGGAGCATTCAATTATTACTATTTATCATGTAGATAAGTGTTTTTAGTTAATTCAAACTATTTAATTAGTGTATTTAATCAATTTTATCGTAATTAAAGTAATGTGAAAAAGAAATCTGAACGAATTTTATACAGAGTACCATCAGAACAATGTATTTTGTGCTCCAAAACTTACATGCATTTCCCATATAAATCGAATACGACGGAGTACAAAGTCGTCAGCGTACATTTTCCGTACGCTCTTTATGCGCTTGACATTCGCAAAAGAAAAGAAAAACAATAATCACGGTTGAAATTGACATAAAGTACTATTCGTTTGTACGGGTACTTAGATCTGAATATTTCGTACTGAAAAAATAAAAACGTTCTGAAAACAGTACGAAAGTACGAACTTATGCTACTCTGGTCAGAACGAGTCACTGGGAGTGTTCAAACTTTTCACCAATGGAAATGGAGTAGATTTAAAAAATTTGGTAAGTAGAAATGAGTAAAAAGGAGTAGAATTGAAAGTATTGCAAAATAGAGTAGATTTGATGTAGAACATTAAATATAGAACGTATGTGAAGTTAACAACACGGCTTCAACAACAGGAACGGGTGGAATCAACATCTGCCACCAAAAGTAGGCAGAACTGAATTTCACTTCGTTTTCTTATCACCGTCAGTGCGCAGAGTGGCCAGATTAATAATCTTGATTTTTGCCATTGTAATAATCGATAAAAGTACGATTATTTCATTATTATTTCATGCTTTTGTAAAACGAATTAAAACCTTTTTGTTTGTACACCCATCGAAAAAGTATATCGAAAATTTTACTACTATGCACAATAACATTTTATAATTGTTAGCGTTTCTAGTAAAGTTGCTATGAATTGGTTTGATCATTAATATTTCATAGTAAATTTTATGTCAAATCAATCGTTTTCTTATTCAACAACCATTCACAGAAAATTTCTCGAAATTGGCTGTCTTTTTTTCTTTTGTCGTTTATAAAAATTGTTTAACAACGGGTAAGCTATCATAAAATTAATTAAATATATTTAAATAATAATATTTTACATGTACCACTTCTTATGACGATGTCTTTAATATTAGTGGGATTACTGACGCCCGCAGCTGCCGCCACCAGATTAAAGTTCGAGATGAGTGTAAAGGAGACACGGTAGCCGAATCTGGAAGGACGACTAAAGTCTGCGAAAGCATCCGTCGATACCAAAGAGCGGCAGCTGCATCTGCGTGTCGCTGCGGACTGCGATAATGTGTTGAAGATGCTTGCATTGCGAGGCGATTAGCAGCGATTTTTTCTTTGACATTATCGTCGCTTTTGGAAAATGTTCAACAGTGGCGCCCGACTGCGGGTAATGGGTCACTAAATAAATTAAATCTTTAAATTTATTTTTCATGTTGTAGTAACACCTTTCGCTGACTGACGGTGCCGCCTCTTTCTTCGAAACCGTGAGACACAGTAGCCGAACCATCCGCCTGCTTTCGCAAAGTCTTCGCATCATCGTATGCGGCATACCTAAGAGTAACCGTTGCATCAACGCAGTTCCAGGTTGCGCACCTCGGGAATGTCTTGCAGATGCTGGAATTGCGCGATGGACAGCTGACTCGCCGTTGTGAAGGTTTTATGTATTTCGTTGGAGGACGACGTTGACTTTTCCGCAGCTGCCGCATTGTAGTCAAATAGTGTGATTATATGTTAATATATTTGTTTTTAATTAAAATACCATAAATAAAAATAATTTTAAATGTCAATATTTCCATTCATTTGTATTTGAATTCAAAATGTTATTAAACATAGTAAATTTATATTCAGCAGTTTGTAAACAATAAAACATTATTACACATAGTAAATTATAATTAGACATAGTAAATTTGTGACATTTGACAATTTTAAAAAATTACTATGAAAAATAATGTTTTTACTATAACTAAATTTGACTTCATATCGTTAAGATATATAACGAATTTACTATGAATCATAACGGATTTACAATGTTTTTTCCCTGAGTGTATGCACATTGCTGTGAAATTCCTTAAAATGAAAAATCGTTGAAAGTTGTTGAAAGATATTATTGGATATTCACAAAAAAAAATTAAAAATTATAAAATATGAAAAGTTTATAATTTTCTACAATTTCTACAGTTTGAAAAACTTTTCATACTGATATTTTACCGGTAACATTTTAATTCCGGAATCATCATTTGGTAACAGTTACGATATTTCATATAAAACAGAATGAAACGAATAAAAGTAAAGATACAATACTGGGAAAATTAATACATGGAACTATTAATACATACACCAAATGGTCGTACTATTAAGTACTTGATGATCAATTTTCTTCTGAGTATAATAATAAAAAAAAAAAAGAAAAAATAATTTTTACTAAAAACATAAACTGTATTTGCTTTCAAGTATTTTTTCCAATTATAGTTTTAAGATATTCAAACGATATCGTAAATATGACATTATGCACAAAAAATCAAATTTTTATTTCTTTACTATTTTTAATAATTTTTAAGCATTTAAGAGGATTTGGAGGAATATTTATACAAATCTTCTGTATCGTTTTCTTGAAAACGACCCATGCGGTTAATAAATTCTCAGGTGATATTTTATATTATATTGATTTTACGATATTAAAACCATTTTCTGCATTTGCGTTTATATTTAAAAATTGTTGAAGTAATTTTGGTAAACACTAAACATACAATAGTTTTGCAAAAAAAAAATTACACAATTTTTTTATGACATTAAAAAGTATAATAAAATGTGTCGTTGAGAATCAAAAAGGCTTAGTCCATTTTTGGAAAACTATTCTAGAGCTGGTATTACATATATTGTATTTTTAAAATTTCAGAATTTAACGTTTTTAAACACATTTTAATAAGTATGTTATTTGATATACATTAAAACATAGAAGTTTGCATCAAAAATTTCCAAAAATTCAAGAATTGAAAAATTGTTCGAAATAAATTGGGACATCTACATTTTACTGCAAGTATTGGATATTTTGGAAATTGTGCCACACTATTATTATTGTTAGCTCAATTAAATGACACCTCGAGCTTATCTACTCAATTTTTTGATTTTTTTCTCCTTCTGTGAAATTTTCTTTCTGTTGGTTACTATCTTTTGCCTGTAAAATATCGATATAACTTCATACTATTTTAATAAAGGATTTTTTTAATGCAAGATAATATTTTTGACTGAAAATATTGGGCAAAGTCTAAACAAACTATATCTAAAATATTACATCATTTTGTCCTTTTTCTTCCTGAGATAAAACATCTTTTGAACTGGTTCTGCGGAATACAAAAGCGTTTCTCATTTTCGAATTTTATAAATTTAAATTTAATCTAAATTCAAAAATCTTTAAATATGTTGATATCACTATTATTAATAATCCATGTGCATTCTGCTTTACTGTTTGAAATTTAATATAGTTTGACAACAATATTTTTCCCTTATTCACTATTTAGAGAGGCCTCTATGATTGAAATAATATAATAAAATTAGTGAATATTCAAAATACATAGGTAATAAATTCGTACATGTATACTGTCTACAGACGACGGATACTCAAATACTTCAATCACGTAGCGATTCGTACCGCTACAGAACTTTTATATCATTGCCTTCGAATTACAGTAGGCGATAGTGTTTTATATATATATATATATCTGGAAATATTCTTGAAACTCTTTAAATTTTTCTTTTGTAGTATAATTTTATTTGATTCTAAATAACACAAAAAATACACAAAAATACACAATGAGTTCAAAAATGCACTGTTTTAGTGGAATTACACAAAAAGTGGCAACACTGACACAACTACACTTCATTACAGAAAGAACGAAGTGAAAATCAGATATGCGTGAAGTTAACAACACCGCTTCAACAACAGGAACGGGTGGAATCAACATCTGCCACCAAATGTAGGCAGATGTGATTTTCACTTCGTTCTCTATGTAAAGAAGTGTAGTTGTGTCAGTGTTGCCACTTTTGGTGTAATTCCACAAAAACAGTGCATTTTTGATCTCATTGTGTATTTTTTGTGTAATTTAGAATCAAATAAAATTATACTACAAAAGAAAAATTTGAAGAGATTTAAGAATATTTCCAGATATATATATAAAACACTATCGCCTACTGTAATTCGATGGCAATCATATAAAAGTTCTGTAGTGGTACGAATTGCTCCGTGATTGAAGTATTTAAGTATCCGTCGTCTGTAGACAGTATATATGTACGAATTTATTTCCTATGTATTTTGAATATTCACTAATTTTATTATATTATTTCAATCATAGAGACCTCTCTAAATAGTGAATAAGGGAAAAATTGAAAAATGTTGTTGTCAAACTATATTAAATTTCAAACAGTAAAGCAGAATGCACATGGATTATTAATAATAGTGATATCAACATATTTAAAGATTTTTGAATTTAGATTAAATTTAAATTTATAAAATTCGAAAATGAGAAACGCTTTTGTATTCCGTAGAACCAGTTCAAAGGATGTTTTATCTCAGGAAGTAAAAATGACAAAATGATGTAATATTTTAGATATAGTTTGTTTAGACTTTGCCCAATATTTTCAGTCAAAAATATTATCTTGCATTAAAAAAATCCTTTATTAAAATAGTATGAAGTTATATCGATATTTTACAGGCAAAAGATAGCAACCAACAGAAAGCAAATTTCACAGAAGGAGAAAAAAGTGAAAAAATTGAGTAGATCAACTCGAAGTGTCATTTAATTGAGCTAACCAATAATAATAGTGTGGCACAATTTCCAAAATATCCAATACTTGCAGAAAAATGTAGATGTCCCAATTTATTTCGAACAATTTTTCAAATCATGAATTTTTGGAAATTTTTATGCAAACTACTATGTTTTAATGTATATCAAATAACATACTTATTAAAATGTGGTTAAAAACGTTAAATTCTGAAATTTTAAAAATACAATATATGTAATACCAGCTCTAGAATACGAATTCTGGCCTAGTTTATCTTTTTTTCCAAAAATGGGTTAAGCCTTTTTGATTCTCAACGACACATTTTATTATACTTTTTAGTGTCATAAAAAAATTTTGTAATTTTTTTCTGCATAACTATTGTATGTTTAGTGTTTAGCAAAATTACTTCAACAATTTTTAAATATAAACGCAAATGCAGAAAATGGTTTTAATATCGTAAAATCAATATAATATAAAATATCACCTGAGAATTTATTACCCTCATGGTACGACCATTTATCTTATGGTTCATGTATTAATAGTTTTTTCTTTTTAAATCAAAAGTTTTCTAATTAATTCAATAGTATTTGAAAAATTCAATACCATAAATTTAAATATTTCAATATTACTTATTATTTTAAATGGAATAAATACAGTTGTTTTAATGGTTTCCTCCTATAATAATAAACGTGGTGTAAAAAAAAAACAAAAAAACGAATGCAAACATGTTCGTTTTGTACGTCGTTCTGCGTGATTACTCAAAATGGTCGCATGTATTTTTTTGTTATAATCCACATTATTAAACGCGACATTGGTAAGGGCTCAATGTATTTAACGTAAATAAATTATATTTATATATTTATTTATATTTTTTTTTATTACAGAAAATAAATAATACATCGAACTTCTATTATGGCAACGGACTCAAAAATAACTGCAGACTCAAGTACTACAATTAATTATTGGAAACTAAAGCAAACATTAAATGTGTTATAACCTTTTGCAGCAAGAAGTGTCGTTTTATATGTGTGTTGTAAAAGTTAACATCAAATTCGACATTTAAATAAAATAATATATACAATAAATTAACTAAAATACATTTTTGTTTTAATAAACTATTAGGAAAATGTAATTCGACTATACCATAAAATTAATAATACGTATCATTAAATTTTTATAGGTCTTTCTTATTGACATTACAATATCACATTATAAAATTTATGGTACAACCACACATTGTATTAAGAGTTTCAATAATACTGAACTGATGGGACGCATCCTACTGACTTATTTTATTTTAGGTTTTTCTTTTTTTTCATTATTATACTCAGAAAAAAATGTATCATCAAGTACTTAATAGTACGACCATTTGGTGTATGTATTAATAGTTCCATGTATTAATTTTTCCAGGTATTGTACATTTACTTTTATTCGTTCAATACTGTTTTATATGAAATATCTGTTACCAAAGTAATGGCAATGAACGATTACCGTTCCGGAATTAAAAAGTTACCGGTAAAATACCAGTATGAAACGTTTTCCAAACTGTAGAAATTGTAGAAAATTATAAACTTTTTATATTTTTTTGTGAAATATCCAATAATATCTTTCAACTATAGAGGATTTTTCATTTTAAGTATTTTTAACAGCAATGCGCATACAAACAAAGAGGTTTTAATTCGTTTTACAAAAGCATTATATAATAATGAAATAATCGTATCTTTATCGATTATTACAATGGCAAAATCAAGATAATTTATCTGGCAACTCTGCGCACTGACGTTTGAAATTTAATATAACGAGGCGGAAACGGAGTGAAATTCAGATCTGCCTACTTTTGGTGGCAGATGTTGATTGCACCCGTTTCGTTGTTGAAGACGAGTTGTTAACTTCACATACGTATGAAAGTACGAACTTATGTAGTTCTGCAGTAAACCCTGGTACCAGTGATGATATTTTCAGTACAATTGTACTTTTTTTAGTACACAAGTACTCTGCAGACCATTTTAGTACAATTCTATTGTAATAACTTTAGACAATTTGAATCTACATTAAGAAAACAATATGTTTACGAAAGTCTTCCTGCAACTATTCTTTTAAATTTACGCCTTGTATATTTAAATATTTAAATATAAATATTTAAATATTTAAACATCCCATAAGTTTCAATAAAGTTGCAGCAAAACTATTAATATTTTTTGAATATGACATATATGCAGATAGTTACGAGATGTTTGCCACAACAGCAATGAAAATTGAGATATTTACAGTTGACTGATAGCAAACATTCTGAGTTCTTGGATATTTGCAGCAAAATTTTGAGCTATTTTGACATTTAACTACCATGAAAAAGGAAAATGGCGTACGTTCGATTACATTCGATTTATCCACAACAATTAATTAAATTCAATGGTGTAAAAAAGTGCCCACTCAAATATTATATCCTGTGATTTAAATTATCAACACGTGATGGAAAATATTTCTTTTCAGAGTTTACTTTGATGATAGCGTCGCCGGTCGGAACTGGTTCCTCTGCGAAGAAATCTGAAGTCGTTGTACAATTTTGCCTTCGAAGAATTTAAAAAGACGCTATCGATGTATACCAGGATGTACCATGTACCAGGATACTGTTTTAATTCTAGAATAAATAAAATACATTTGATTCATTTTCTTTCAATTCAATAAAAATTACTCCGCGAATTCTAATGGAGTACCTTTTCCAAATATTCATCAACTATCTTCCTATTTGTAAGATGTTTAATTGATGGTTGCTATACATAATCGTAAATTTTAAAGATGGTTGCTAGCAATATTTATGGTATTTGACGGATGTTTGAGAGATGGTTGTCTAAAATACGATTTAAATAATTTGTAAATAATTTGATATTTAGGGCTGTGATATTTATGGCAATCATCTTTGTTTTCTTAGTGTACAACTTAATGTATTTCACTTTTATTTTTATATAAAACTTCTACAAAATTCGCTTCAAATTTCAGTTCTAGGTTTATTCTGACTATAGTTACGGGAGGAATTCTTTAAAGCAGTTATTATGATGCTTAATGTTTAAAACCGATACTGTAACCTAATCCGACGGGGAAATGAACGATATCGTTAACTACACTAAGAAAACAAGATGTTTATGAAAGTCTTGCTGCAACTATCCTTTTACATTTACGCCTTGTAGCAAATATTTAAACATCCCATAAGTTTTAATAAAGTTGCAGCAAAACTATTAATATTTTTTAAATATGACATATATGCAGATAGTTACGAGATGTTTGCCACAACAGCAATGATAATAGAGATATTTACAGTTGACTGATAGCAAACATCCTGCTTTCTTGAACATTTGCAACAAAAATCTTGAGTTATTTTGACATTTGACTACTAAAAAAAAAGGAAAATGGCGTACTTTTTCCTTACGTTCGATTTGTCCACAACAATTAAGTAATTTCAATGGTGTAAAAAAGTGCCCACTTAAATAATACATTTTAAAGGTAAAAGTGAAAGTAGAATATCCTGTGATTTAAATTATCAACACGTGATTGAAAATATTTCTTTATTTTCCATCACGTGAATTTCAGAGTTTACTTTGATGATATCGTCGCCGGTCGGACTTGGTTCTTCTGCGAAGAAATCTGAAGTTATTGTACAATTTTGCCTTCGAAGGATTTAAAAAGACGATGGCGATGTATACCTGGATGTACCGTGTACCAGGATACTGTTTTAATTCTAGAATAAATAAAAATACATTTGATTCATTTTCTTTCAATTCAATAAAAATTACTCCGCGAATTCTAATGGAGTACCTTTTCCAAATATTCATCAACTATCTTCCTATTTGTCAGATGTTTAATTGATGGTTGCTATACATAATCGTAAATATGAAAGATGGTTGGTAGCAATATTTATCGTATTCGACGGATGTTTGAGAGATGGTTGTCTCAAATACGATTTAAATAATTTGTAAATAACTTGATATTTAGGGCTGTGATATTTCTGGTAACCATCTTTGTTTTCTTAGTGTAACTTTATGCTAACTTTAAAAAGTTATCGATATCCGAATGTTGTCGTAAAAGTGACCAAAAAGGTACCGGAAAGATTTACGTATGTCCGCCTCATTGTTGACTTTTAGGTCTCGAAAAGATAACTAAAAAGTTATATTTAAGTCAACTATTAAAAGCCATCATCAGAAAGTTGTCCTCTAGACAACCGATAAGATAGCTTTTAGTCAACCTTTTTAGCTACCAAAGCACATGTAAAATATGACAACAAATTATTATCAATGTATTAGGTTGTCATTCGATTATTTACTTTTCCAAAAATTGATGGAAATAATCAAATGACAAACTAATACATATCAAATAAATATAAAAATAGACAATAATAATGAAAAACCAATAGACAATAAATCTGTTACTATATTTTGAAATTGGGAGACTTCTTTTCTCGGTATGTGCTTTTTGCGTACAATTAAAGACATAAAGCTACAGACTTACACTTTAACTCAGATTTTGTTTTTTCTACATCAAAATAGCAACTTAAATAAGTACTGTTTGGTATGTGCACAATTGGACAATCTGGTATAAACGTGAAAGTAGAAGTATTCGGAAAGGTTTCTGTTGTTAATAATTGAATAATGGCATCTTCAGGTTTCTTATGAGTTGACAAATGTTATAACATTTTTCAAATATATATATATATATATATATATATATATATATATATATATATATATATATATATATATATATATATATATATATATATATATATATGTGTGTATTGGTGCATTACATATATATAATTTAATCTTGCGCCATAAAATACAAATTTGCTTTTATGCGTGAACAAATTTGTATGCGAGATATAAGCAAAAGTTATGTATGAAAAATTTTCTTACATAAATGAGGTTTTAAAGAGGATACTTGGCGTCACATAAAAGTTCATACAAACATTTTTGTCCACAATGTAATAAAGTATTTTATTACCAAAATTTTAAACTTTTTACACAAATTTGAATTTATTTTGCTTATATCTCGCAAACAAATTATTTCTCGCTTTAACTCAAAGTTTTGTATTGTAACGTGCGATATTTTTATGCGTCTGATATCGAAAAGACATTTTCATTAGTTTGTTTGTTTGAATTTTAAAAATCTTCTTTCATTTTTAAAATTCCAACAAAACAAAATATTCAGAAATTGAAAAAAGGCATATATGTCAAAAACTATAGCCAATTTGACAAAACTAATGCTAATATCGAAATCAGCGCCACAAATGCATCCAATATTTGCTGCAACTTTTACTGCACCATAATGAGTGTAGAGCAGTGTTATTAATATAGAACTACAATGCTAAAAAATTAGGTGTTGACCTCCAAAATCAGTTTTATAACTTTTGGAACATACTTTCTTATTATGTTTGCGATGTTTGTATTAGAGGTTTTAAAAACTACTAATCCACTACAAAAAGCATTTCATTACATTTAAATGAGACCCAATTTTTCTATAATTTACGTGCAAAATAATGAATTTCAACGAAATTATCCGATGAGTGGTTTCAAGTAACTTAAAAATAGTAGTGGATTGCCCGAACTTATTTGCACACATTTACATTCAACAAACGAAGGTGAAGCAAAATAATGCGTTATTTCTAAAGTTTATTATTCGATGTTGCTGATCCTTCATGGTTTTTATTTGTGCCATTTTTAAATTCAAGCACCTTGCACTATATGTGTTGTCCTATCTAATAAAATACCGATGACAAATTTTAAATAATGAATTACATATACTTTTCAACTGTGTTCTTGATATTTTTTGAAAGTAAACGTAGAGTTGTACCCAGGGAAGTATAAAATTTACTACTTTTGTAATAATATTTCTTAAAAAATATAAATTTTTGACAGAATCATGGCGTCTTAGGGGGGCGATCGCAACTTCGTCCCCCTGTGGATCCGCCACTGCGTCAAATTCTGTATTAATTTCATAAAAATTGACAAATTTTGGGATATTTCAAGTTCAGTGTATGAAAAATGTTAAAGCAAGTTATAAATGTTATAACTTGTTATAAATGGTAGCAATAAGTTCATTTATTTTTCTGGAATAATCATTAATTGATTGTATCTGTACTACGAAACTTTCAGTGGCGTCTAAAATGGATGCCTTTTTGTTTCGATGTTCACTTTTTAATCTCGCTGAGGATAACAGAACAGAATTGCAAATTGCTCATTTTCTAGTGAAATATTTTATAAATAAAAATATGTGACCATATGTGCCAATAGAAATACTTTTTATACCCTACACTAAGAGTGAAAGGGTATATTCAGTTTGGTACGCCGTTTGTAACATCCTGAAGAAGGCATCTCTGGTTTGGAAAAGTATATATATTCTTGATCAGCATGACCTCCTAAGTCGATTTAGCGATGTCCGTCTGTCCTTCTGTCTGTCTGTTAAAATCACGATTACAGAAAAAGTAGAAGAGCTAGAGCAATGAAACTTTTGATTTAGATTACTTATATATCTAAGCTGTCTGAACAAAAAATTGGCATGATTGCTCTATTGTGACCAGAGAACCGACCACTTATGTTCAAATACCTCATATAAAATTTACATCTACAGATCAATTTTACTGTATACGTGCTTGGGTAAACTTTTTTGGTCAAATATATATTTACATCATATTTAAATACATGAAAATAATGTTTTCCGACGAAACGACTTGTGGTTCCCAAAAAAAAATCGAAATTCGCAACATCTACCCATTTTTAAATATGGCTATCTAATGAATGCATTCATGGGTATCAAATGAATGGAAATTCTTCAGCGATGGAAATTTTATAGTTATTTTCAGGATTCGTACACCCTGGTGACCTATATACCACTTTGAATGGTAACCACACATATGTGTAGGGTATTTATAGTCGGCTTAGACCTACTATAATTTTGATAATCCTAACTTTCATAATAACACCTACTTTAAAATTTCCCATGTGAACTAACCTTCCCAACTGGTTGGTAATTTATATCGCAAGTTATAGCACGATTTCGACATTGTGTAGATGCAAACTTTATCACAAAATAAAATATGAACCTTGCCCTACGGATAATTGGCAAAAAAATCTGTGTCCAGATATTACTTTTTGCCAAAAATCAAAAAGAAATTTGTATTACCCAAAAAATTTGTAGAGAGAGTAATTTATTAAATATAGGTTCGCAATGTTTATGCTCTCAAAATATTCGAAAACATGTTTTAAACCTTATCTTACTGAAAATTTTCGGAATATTTGTTTTAAATTTGATTAAAATGAAGGGAAATGTACGCAGAGATATACAATTTCATACTGGAATAATGTATGGTGCTAGGTGCAAAACCGGACAAAATTCTGTGAATCTGATGTTCACATTATGGAGAAACATGATGTGAAAAATATGCACGGTGTAATCTCCTGGTGTATATTTGACTCGCCAGGCTTTAAAGGGTTAAAAAAAAAAAAATATATATATATATATATATATATATATATATATATATATATATATATATATATATATATATCTAATGATAATGAGTTGTTGTATGTTGTGTCACTTTTTTTATACCCTACACTAAGAGTGAAAGGGTATATTCAGTTTGGTACGCCGTTTGTAACACCCAGAAGGAAGCATCTCCGGTATGGAAGATGCTTCCTCCTGACCTCCTGAGTCGATTTAGCGATGTCCGTCTGTCCGTCTGTCTGTCTGTCTGTCTGTCTGTCTGTTGAAATCCCTACTACTTTTAAAATTGAAGAGCTAGATAAATGAAACTTATAACTTAGATTACTAATATACCTACGCTGTATGTGCGAAATTGGCGAGATCGGTCCATTGTGACCTATGATCAATTCTTACGTATACGTGCTTAGGTAAACTTTTTTGGTCAAATATATATTGATGTCATGCTCAAATACATGATAATAATGTTTTCCGGCGAAAAGACTTGTGGTTCACAAAAAAAAAATCGAAATTCGGTACACCTACCCATTTGTAAATATGGGTATCAAATGAATGGAAATTCTTCAGCGATTGAATGTTTGTAGTTATTTTCAGGATTCGTATACCCTGGTGACCAATATATCACTTTGAATGGTAACCACACATATGTGTAGGGTATTTATAGTCGGCTTAGACCGACTATAATTTTGATAATCCTAACTATCATAATTACACCTACTTTAAAATTTCCCATGTGATCTAACCTTCCCAACTGGTTTTAATTTCTAATTTTCAATCATTTCAATTCAGTCGCTCAGAAGCATTCGTTGACGACAGATGTGTAATAAATTTTTTAACACATTAAAGCAGTACGGGTAAATTATACACCAGGAGATTACGCAGTTCATATAGATATATACATATATATATATATATACACTGTGTAATCTCCTGGTGTATAATCATGTAATAAAAAAAATATATTTGATAAAGAGTTGTTGTATGTTGTTGTGTCTCATTTTTTTAAAATGTCAAATTTTCAAACATTTCAATTCGAATGCTTCTAAGCGACTGAATTGTAATAATTGAACATTTGAAATTAAAAAAAAAAATGTCACAACATACAACAACTCATTATCTAATATATTTTATATTATTTGTATATATATATATATATATATATATATATATATATATATATATATATATTAATGTATACATATATACATATATATATATATATATATATATATATATATATATATATATATATATATATATATATATATATATATATATATATATATATATATATTAATGTATACATATATATATACATATATATATATATATATATATATATATATATATACATATATATATATTTATGTATACATAGATATATATATATATATATATATATACATATATATATATATATATATATATATATATATATATATATATACATATATATATATATATATATATATATATATATATATATATATATATATATATATATATATATATATATATATATTCCGAAAAAATAACTTTAGTACATTATACTACATTTATATCTTCGTTTTGAAAAAATGCAGTTCGACCACATTTTGATCGTTTTTTAATACATTTGTATTAATTTGTCTGGATTTTACTACACCATGTATTAGAAATGTGTAGTATGTATTTGTTTTCTGTAGTTTTTATTTTTGAAATACGTGTACTACATAATTCATAAAACATACTATTAAATTAAATTATAAATTATTTACATATTTTAAGATTATATAAATAAATTATTACCGACGCGAACTCGTTTTCTCAACGAACAACAAAAGACACGTACGCAGAAAATGACAATCACCGAGTGTCAACTTTATATACAAGAAGAGAGCTGCAAGAATACCTTTATTTACATTTGAATTCATTTTTTTGTTTGTTTGCGAACATCAGTATGTTTAAAATGACCCTATACATACTTCAAACGACAACAAAAGAGACGTAGATAGAAAATTCTGCTCAACGAGTGCCAACTTCGTATACAAGAAGAATGTTGCAAGAATACATTTATTTAAATCCTATTTCTTTTTTGTTTGTTTTTAAACATCAATATGTTCAAACGATGGCAAAAGATGGCGTAGTTAGAAAATGCTGCACAACTTTGCCAACTTCGTCAGTCGATAAAATATCGAATTAAGACGAGCGTTGTGAACAAACGTTGTATTTAGATTTGATTAGCATTTTCTGTGTTTCGAAACATAGTTTTAACCAAGTAAATTGCCAAGAAATAGTTTATTCAAATGCAATTAAAATTTTATGTTGGTATTGTAATATATTTATGGTAAATTTGACTGATTCTGCTGGACAATATAATAATGTTTACATGTGAACAAAAATAAATTCAATTTCGATTATAATTTAATTACACTTCATTCCTAATACATGTATGCACTCAGAATAAAATGTACCATTAAGTACTTTATGCAGATTTTTTATTAAAAGTCGTTTTAATAAAAAATCTGCAAAACAAACATTACATTCAACGCAATAAATGAAAACTATAGAATTTTGGGTTTTATTTGGTCTAATTTTGATTAGTTTACTATTTATTTAACCGGCACTAACCTCAAAATTAAAACAGTTTATGTTACGTAAAATATTTCATAAATTTACCAGTAATTTAATCGTCACGTATTACCAAAAGAACAGTGAAAAACATATATTTAATTGTATCTGATTGTAGATGAGTGAGAAAGAGATAAAAATTCACACGCACTCAAAAGTTTCGGTCATTTATGTCCCGACGCTCTTAAAAACGTTATAGAAACTTTTACTGAAAATTTCAGTTTTGCAACTAGTAATGCTCACATGACCAGAAGTGTTCTTCTGGGTTTATTTTTGTTAATAAGCTTATTAACAAAAAGAAAGGCAATTATAAAACATGTGTTTGTATACCCAGCATGAACACTACCGGTCATGTGAGCAGTAATATTACTAGTAGCAAAACTGAAAGTTGCAGTAAAAGTTCTATAACGTTTTTAGGAGCGTCGGGATATAAATGACCGAAACTTTTGTGTGCGTGTGAATTTTTATCTCGTTCTCACTCATCTATAACGAGATACAACTGAATATAAGTTTGTCACTGTTTTTTTGGTAATAGGTGACGATTAAATTACTGGTAAATTTACGAAAAATTTTACGTAACATAAACTGTTTTAATTTTGAGGTTAGTGACGTAAATAGTAAACTAACCAAAATTAGATCAAATAAAACCAAAAAACCCAAAATTCTATAGTTTTCATTTTTATTGCTTTGAATGTAATGTTTGCTTTGTAGATATAAAACGATTACTATTAAACTTTTATTTGCCGTTGTTTTGCTTCCTTCCATGCATTTGTTTAATACAGACGACCCTTCCACTTTGATGATATCTATAATATAAATAGATAAATAAGCAATATATAAAATACTCTTTTCAATATACTTTATTTTAGTGTTTATCAATTGTTTATAATTTACGTAACATATTTTTTCAACTCCTGCTGTAGCCGCTGCTGTTGCAAACGTAATGAATAACCTACAAATAAAAAATGGTGGCAAATCAACGCTCAAAAAATTTTAGTTTTCATTACTAGTAAATTTACGGGTCATATATCAATCATTGATCCTGCAGGGATGCATTTCATATTATTTATGTATGAGTGAGAAAATAAAATATTGTCTTTGGAGTTTTGGTAAGGCATGTCTTGCTGGGAAATGCGTACGCTCTGACGTTATATTTACTAACGGCAACGTAAAACGCAAAACAAATTAAATGTCAATATCAGAGAAGCATTTTAAAAATAACAAAATATCATAAAAAAAATAAAAACGTACTATTTAACATCAAAACGTAACTTTATGCAGAAAATTAAAAATTGACGAAAAAGGTATATATTTTTCCCGTGGGATCTAAATTGATGACCAAAAAAAAAAAAAATAAAAAAAATGAAGGACATACGGAAATTTTTCATTGACAAAAAAACATAAAGAACAGACGGACATTTTTGAATTGCTGGTTTTTTTCTAAATATAGGAAAACAAAACTGTACTGTTAATTTTTAATTTCATATTTTTATTTCTTAATAAATTTATTTATCACAAGTAAATAAATAATTGAAAATAAAAAGAATTTTAAACCTATGAAATCATGAACTAAAATTTTGTCCCATTTTCTCCTTTCATTCACTAATCAATATCCAATGGTTGTACCTTCTCATTAACATTTTGAAAAATATATTTTAAAATTGAAAACTTTTATTTTTATTATTACAAATATGTTTTAATACATAAAAAAATTACATCTTATAAAATAATGCATCGTGTAAATGCTAATATATTTTATACTTTATGATAAGATGGCAGCTGATGACTGCCATCTGTGGTTAGAACCTATAAACACAAGTACCCAATTACATTTGTGTTTATGGGTTCTAACAAGAGATGGCAGCCAGCAGCTGGGAACATAGCAAAACAAAGCCAACGCTAATTTACTTGTCTGTACCGCAGTGCAGAATCAGCAGTTGCTTATGTTATTGTTTGCAAAGGTTGCGTTAGTTCAAGTTCTTCAATAAAATTATAATTATTATTAGTTTGTATGAATAAAAAAGTGAACAAATTTGCAGTGTTACAGTTACATCTATTTATTATTATTACATAAAATTATGCATACATTGGAGCATTCAATTATTAATATTTATCATGTTGATATATGTTTTTAGTTAATTCAAACTATTTAATTAGTGTATTTAATCAATTTTATCGTAATTAAAATAATGTGAAAAAGAAATCTAAACGAATTTTATACAGAGTAGCATCAGCACAATGTATTTTGTTCTCCAAAACTTGCATGCATTTCCCATATAAATCGAATACGACGGAGTACCAAGTCGTCAGCGTACATTTTCCGTGCGCTCTTTATATGCTTGACATTTGCAAAAGAAAAGAAAAACAATAATCACGGTTGAAATTGACATAAAGTACTATTCGTGTGTACGGGTACTTAGCTCTGAATATTTCGTAATGAAAAAATAAAAACGTACTGAAAATAGTACGAAAGAACGAACTTATGCTACTCTTGTCAACATAGAAGAAAAAACAATTGTGTTAAGATTGTGTGCAAATGTTGGGCGTATTTCTAACATTTTGAGAAAAACATATAACTACGTATAAATAATTAAATAATGTCTAAACAATCAAATAAAACGCAAAGCGAAGAAATTGTTAATTTATTCATGTCCCAGAATTTTCGGGGATATTCAGAGGGCAATGACAGTCAACATCACATATTTGATGGGGTTGAAAATTATAATATTACTCCGAATGATCTTGGATGTGGATACACACACCATCCTTAGGAACATTCAGATGTCCGATGAATCAGAATTGCAAGATAAAATTTTAATTCGCTAACAAATTGCTACTTGGTGTGTTAAAAATTTTGTAATTTGTAATAAGCTTACAAAATCATTACAAATCGTTTTATATTAAGCTTACAATATGATTGCATATAGCTTACTATTCAATATTACACATAAGCTTTCAATGTAAGCTTACAATCAATGTCCAGTTTCGCTAATCCGACAATTATTATGCAACGTTTTGTAGACATTTGGCAAGTTTATTATAAAACAAAACTGCATATTTCACCTTATAAAAAGCTTACAGAAAGATTACAATGTTTATTGGGATGTTAACCATTTTTTTTGAAATATACTGACATATCGGATTTAGGTGTTTGTATTAACGAAGAGGCCTATTTTTACCAAAAGTTAATTATATAAAATAATTCCTATTTTAATTACGTAAAAATTGGAATTATAATTTTAATAAAAAATTAAATTGGAAAAATAAATAATTTTTTTTTTGAATAAAATGAAATGTTTGTACTAAAATGAAATGCTGTACTAGTTCCAGGGTATATTCTGTGACCGGTACTATACACGGATAGAAAAGATTTGTTTGAATATGTTTGAATGTAATTAAAAAGTAATACGAAATTACCACACCCAGAAAAAAATCATGGTAAATTGATAGTATTTCAATAGAAAAACAATAATTTATACCATTAAAATTGGTCAATATGATGCGTCCCATTAGTTCAGTAATATTGAAACTGTTAATACAATGTGTGGTTGTACCATAAATTTTATAATGTGATATTTTAATTACAATAAGAAAGACCTATACAAATTTAATGATACGTATTGTTAATTTTATGGTATAGAATTACATTTTCCTAATAATTTATTAAAATAAAAATGTATTTTAGTTAATTTATTGTATATATTATTTTATTTAAATGTCGAAATAGATATTCACTTTTAGAACACACACATAAAAAGACACTTCTTGCTGCAAAAGGTTATAACACATTTAATGTTGGCTTTTGTTTCCAATAATTGATTGTAGTACTTGAGTCTGCAGTCAATTGCCATAATAAAAGTTCGATGTATTATTTATTTTCTGTAATAAATAAAAATATAAATATAAAAAAATATGTATATAAATATAATTTATTTACATTAAATATATTGAGTCCTTACCAATGTCGCGTTTAATTATTACAAAAAATCCATGCGACCATTTTGAGTAAACACGCAGAATGACGTACAAAACGAACATGTTTGTATTCGTTTTTATGTTTTTTTAAAACAAGAGTATTCATTCTATTTAAAATAATAATATTGAAATATATAAATGGTCCTTATGGTCCTGAATTTTTCAATTACTATTGAATTAATTAGAAAACTTTTGATTTAAAAAGAAAAAACTATTAATACATGAACCGTAAGATCAATGGTCGTACCATAAAGTACTTAATGGTACATTTTATTCTGAGTGCATACATGTATTAGGAATGAAGTGTAATTAAATTATAATCGAAATTGAATTTATTTTTGTTCACATGTAAACATTATTATATTGTCCAGCAGAATCAGTCAAATTTACCATAAATATATTACAATACCAACATAAAATTTTAATTGCATTTGAATAAACTATTTCTTGGCAATTTACTTGGTTAAAACTATGTTTCGAAACACAGAAAATGCTAATCAAATCTAAATACAACGTTTGTTCACAACGCTCGTCTTAATTCGATATTTTATCGACTGACGAAGTTGGCAAAGTTGTGCAGCATTTTCTAACTACGCCATCTTTTGCCATCGTTTGAACATATTGATGTTTAAAAACAAACAAAATAGAAATAGGATTTAAATAAATGTATTCTTGCAACATTCTTCTTGTATACGAAGTTGGCACTCGTTGAGCAGAATTTTCTATCTACGTCTCTTTTGTTGTCGTTTGAAGTATGTATAGGGTCATTTTAAACATACTGATGTTCGCAAACAAACAAAAAAATGAATTCAAATGTAAATAAAGGTATTCTTGCAGCTCTCTTCTTGTATATAAAGTTGACACTCGGTGATTGTCATTTTCTGCGTACGTGTCTTTTGTTGTTCGTTGAGAAAACGAGTTCGCGTCGGTAATAATTTATTTATATAATCTTAAAATATGTAAATAATTTATAATTTAATTTAATAGTATGTTTTATGAATTATGTAGTACACGTATTTCAAAAATAAAAACTACAGAAAACAAATACATACTACACATTTCTAATACATGGTGTAGTAAAATCCAGACAAATTAATACAAATGTATTAAAAATGTATATATATATATATATATATATATATGTATATATATATATATATATATATATATATATATATATATATATATATATTCCGAAAAAATAACTTTAGTACATTATACTACATTTATATCTTCGTTTTGAAAAAATGCAGTTCGACCACATTTTGATCGTTTTTTAATACATTTGTATTAATTTGTCTGGATTTTACTACACCATGTATTAGAAATGTGTAGTATGTATTTGTTTTCTGTAGTTTTTATTTTTGAAATACGTGTACTACATAATTCATAAAACATACTATTAAATTAAATTATAAATTATTTACATATTTTAAGATTATATAAATAAATTATTACCGACGCGAACTCGTTTTCTCAACGAACAACAAAAGACACGTACGCAGAAAATGACAATCACCGAGTGTCAACTTTATATACAAGAAGAGAGCTGCAAGAATACCTTTATTTACATTTGAATTCATTTTTTTGTTTGTTTGCGAACATCAGTATGTTTAAAATGACCCTATACATACTTCAAACGACAACAAAAGAGACGTAGATAGAAAATTCTGCTCAACGAGTGCCAACTTCGTATACAAGAAGAATGTTGCAAGAATACATTTATTTAAATCCTATTTCTTTTTTGTTTGTTTTTAAACATCAATATGTTCAAACGATGGCAAAAGATGGCGTAGTTAGAAAATGCTGCACAACTTTGCCAACTTCGTCAGTCGATAAAATATCGAATTAAGACGAGCGTTGTGAACAAACGTTGTATTTAGATTTGATTAGCATTTTCTGTGTTTCGAAACATAGTTTTAACCAAGTAAATTGCCAAGAAATAGTTTATTCAAATGCAATTAAAATTTTATGTTGGTATTGTAATATATTTATGGTAAATTTGACTGATTCTGCTGGACAATATAATAATGTTTACATGTGAACAAAAATAAATTCAATTTCGATTATAATTTAATTACACTTCATTCCTAATACATGTATGCACTCAGAATAAAATGTACCATTAAGTACTTTATGGTACGACCATTGATCTTACGGTTCATGTATTAATAGTGTTTTCTTTTTAAATCAAAAGTTTTCTAATTAATTCAATAGTAATTGAAAAATTCAGGACCATAAGGACCATTTATATATTTCAATATTATTATTTTAAATAGAATGAATACTCTTGTTTTAAAAAAACATAAAAACGAATACAAACATGTTCGTTTTGTACGTCATTCTGCGTGTTTACTCAAAATGGTCGCATGGATTTTTTGTAATAATTAAACGCGACATTGGTAAGGACTCAATATATTTAATGTAAATAAATTATATTTATATACATATTTTTTTATATTTATATTTTTATTTATTACAGAAAATAAATAATACATCGAACTTTTATTATGGCAATTGACTGCAGACTCAAGTACTACAATCAATTATTGGAAACAAAAGCCAACATTAAATGTGTTATAACCTTTTGCAGCAAGAAGTGTCTTTTTATGTGTGTGTTCTAAAAGTGAATATCTATTTCGACATTTAAATAAAATAATATATACAATAAATTAACTAAAATACATTTTTATTTTAATAAATTATTAGGAAAATGTAATTCTATACCATAAAATTAACAATACGTATCATTAAATTTGTATAGGTCTTTCTTATTGTAATTAAAATATCACATTATAAAATTTATGGTACAACCACACATTGTATTAACAGTTTCAATATTACTGAACTAATGGGACGCATCATATTGACCAATTTTAATGGTATAAATTATTGTTTTTCTATTGAAATACTATCAATTTACCATGATTTTTTTCTGGGTGTGGTAATTTCGTATTACTTTTTAATTACATTCAAACATATTCAAACAAATCTTTTCTATCCGTGTATAGTACCGGTCACAGAATATACCCTGGAACTAGTACAGCATTTCATTTTAGTACAAACATTTCATTTTATTCAAAAAAAAAATTATTTATTTTTCCAATTTAATTTTTTATTAAAATTATAATTCCAATTTTTACGTAATTAAAATAGGAATTATTTTATATAATTAACTTTTGGTAAAAATAGGCCTCTTCGTTAATACAAACACCTAAATCCGATATGTCAGTATATTTCAAAAAAAATGGTTAACATCCCAATAAACATTGTAATCTTTCTGTAAGCTTTTTATAAGGTGAAATATGCAGTTTTGTTTTATAATAAACTTGCCAAATGTCTACAAAACGTTGCATAATAATTGTCGGATTAGCGAAACTGGACATTGATTGTAAGCTTACATTGAAAGCTTATGTGTAATATTGAATAGTAAGCTATATGCAATCATATTGTAAGCTTAATATAAAACGATTTGTAATGATTTTGTAAGCTTATTACAAATTACAAAATTTTTAACACACCAAGTAGCAATTTGTTAGCGAATTAAAATTTTATCTTGCAATTCTGATTCATCGGACATCTGAATGTTCCTAAGGATGGTGTGTGTATCCACATCCAAGATCATTCGGAGTAATATTATAATTTTCAACCCCATCAAATATGTGATGTTGACTGTCATTGCCCTCTGAATATCCCCGAAAATTCTGGGACATGAATAAATTAACAATTTCTTCGCTTTGCGTTTTATTTGATTGTTTAGACATTATTTAATTATTTATACGTAGTTATATGTTTTTCTCAAAATGTTAGAAATACGCCCAACATTTGCACACAATCTTAACACAATTGTTTTTTCTTCTATGTTGACAAGAGTAGCATAAGTTCGTTCTTTCGTACTATTTTCAGTACGTTTTTATTTTTTCATTACGAAATATTCAGAGCTAAGTACCCGTACACACGAATAGTACTTTATGTCAATTTCAACCGTGATTATTGTTTTTCTTTTCTTTTGCAAATGTCAAGCATATAAAGAGCGCACGGAAAATGTACGCTGACGACTTGGTACTCCGTCGTATTCGATTTATATGGGAAATGCATGCAAGTTTTGGAGAACAAAATACATTGTGCTGATGCTACTCTGTATAAAATTCGTTTAGATTTCTTTTTCACATTATTTTAATTACGATAAAATTGATTAAATATACACTAATTAAATAGTTTGAATTAACTAAAAACATATATCAACATGATAAATATTAATAATTGAATGCTCCAATGTATGCATAATTTTATGTAATAATAATAAATAGATGTAACTGTAACACTGAAAATTTGTTCACTTTTTTATTCATACAAACTAATAATAATTATAATTTTATTGAAGAACTTGAACTAACGCAACCTTTGCAAACAATAACATAAGCAACTGCTGATTCTGCACTGCGGGACAGACAAGTAAATTAGCGTTGGCTTTGTTTTGCTATGTTCCCAGCTGCTGGCTGCCATCTCTTGTTAGAACCCATAAACACAAATGTAATTGGGTACTTGTGTTTATAGGTTCTAACCACAGATGGCAGTCATCAGCTGCCATCTTATCATAAAGTATAAAATATATTAGCATTTACACGATGCATTATTTTATAAGATGTAATTTTTTTATGTATTAAAACATATTTGTAATAATAAAAATAAAAGTTTTCAATTTTAAAATATATTTTTCAAAATGTTAATGAGAAGGTACAACCATCGGATATTGATTAGTGAATGAAAGGAGAAAATGGGACAAAATTTTAGTTCATGATTTCATAGGTTTAAAATTCTTTTTATTTTCAATTATTTATTTACTTGTGATAAATAAATTTATTAAGAAATAAAAATATGAAATTAAAAATTAACAGTACAGTTTTGTTTTCCTATATTTAGAAAAAAACCAGCAATTCAAAAATGTCCGTCTGTTCTTTATGTTTTTTTGTCAATGAAAAATTTCCGTATGTCCTTCATTTTTTTTATTTTTTTTTTTTTTGGTCATCAATTTAGATCCCACGGGAAAAATATATACCTTTTTCGTCAATTTTTAATTTTCTGCATAAAGTTACGTTTTGATGTTAAATAGTACGTTTTTATTTTTTTTATGATATTTTGTTATTTTTAAAATGCTTCTCTGATATTGACATTTAATTTGTTTTGCGTTTTACGTTGCCGTTAGTAAATATAACGTCAGAGCGTACGCATTTCCCAGCAAGACATGCCTTACCAAAACTCCAAAGACAATATTTTATTTTCTCACTCATACATAAATAATATGAAATGCATCCCTGCAGGATCAATGATAGATATATGACCCGTAAATTTACTAGTAATGAAAACTAAAATTTTTTGAGCGTTGATTTGCCACCATTTTTTATTTGTAGGTTATTCATTACGTTTGCAACAGCAGCGGCTACAGCAGGAGTTGAAAAAATATGTTACGTAAATTATAAACAATTGATAAACACTAAAATAAAGTATATTGAAAAGAGTATTTTATATATTGCTTATTTATCTATTTATATTATAGATATCATCAAAGTGGAAGGGTCGTCTGTATTAAACAAATGCATGGAAGGAAGCAAAACAACGGCAAATAAAAGTTTAATAGTAATCGTTTTATATCTACAAAGCAAACATTACATTCAAAGCAATAAAAATGAAAACTATAGA